>CATIWM010049242.1:0-31870 GCA_949671775.1 Mallotus repandus
CCCACAAATCCTTTGCAATTTCCATGTGTGTCAAGGAAGATCTCACCGTAGGTTCGATCGTGTTCAAAATCCAGGACACAAGCATGGAATTCACAGTCCACCAATCCTCTAGGTTATCTGAATCATCTTCTGGTTTTGTCATAGTTCCATCGATAAAACCGAATTTCTTCTTTGCTCGCAACGCAGTTCTGAGCGCCCGAGTCCATTCATCATAGTTGTTTTCTCGTAGCTGCACCTGGGTTATCAGATTTCCAGGATTATCATTTGAAGACAAGGTGTAGACCGATTTCTTAGTCTCACCATCCATAGTGTTTATTATTATTATTATTTTTTTTTGAAAGCTTTGTTGGGCTCTGATAATTCAGCTGCCTTGCCCAGGGACGCACAGATTTCTCTTACTCCTGCTGCTGCTGCTGCTCCCCTCGTACTCGGCCTCCAGCCTGCGGCTCTGATACCATGAAAAATTTGGAACAAAAATAAATGTAATGCTCTGTTCTTTTATTGAAAAACATGGTACAATCATATATATATACAAGATATGTATGCTGTTACTAGGATAAGTACATGTTGTTACAACCAATTTTAGGACTCTACTCTATCTCATTGGTTTAGGACTCTACTCTATCTCATTCTAACAGACAATCCAATCAGTTCAATAAATTTCAAATGTTAAAAAAATTTAAAATTTTTATTCGAGAATTTAATATTGATCATAAATTAAAAATATTCATATAAATTAATTTCAAATTAGACAATAAGAATACTAAAATAGTATTATTCTCCATGAATAGTATAAATGATAAAACTATAGACATTCAGTTGCAGAGAAACCAGTATTCAAATCTCGTCATCTTTTACTCTCTTTCTTATAATTAAAAATTAAAACACTTTAATCAAGTTAAAAAAATTAAAGTAACATTATAACTAATTTAAAATATGGTAGCGAGTTGAATAATTTTGTAGTATAACATCTTTTAAGGTATAAATATAGATCAAGTAATCAATTTTTACCGTTCCTCCTCCCATATTTCAAAAAATCAAAATAGCGAGATTTCATTAACACTTATTAATATAATTATTATTACAACACGTAAAAAATAAAGATATAATAATAATTTGAAACTTTTAATAATAATAATAACATTGTTAATGAATGTTCTTTTGAAACTAAGTATAAGTACGCGAAATCTGACTTAAATTACTAATATTAATAAGTTGTGAAAAATTGTTTAGTTTTATTTCGTAATAAAATTATGATGAATTTAATAATAATAATGATAATTATTATTATTATTATTATCTAAATTAATTATGGTGTCACTTTATTTTTTTTAATTATTATTTTTAATTAATTTGATCAAATATTAAATTTAAAATTAAACATTATAGTTTTAACTATAACTATCTAAAGAAACTTAATTTATAGTTTAAATGATAAAAAATGTAAATATTTAAATATAAAAAGAAGATTCAAGCTCAATTTTTTTTATTTCCTTTTCTCGTAGTAATAAGAAATTAAACTGCTTCAACCCTATAAAAAAAACATGAAATAAAATGCGCAAACAAGTTGTAAAATTTTTGTAGGCAATGAAACCAACATATTATATATGCAAGAATTCAAGAATCTTGTAAACCCAAGAAACCAAAAATAAAATAAAAAAGGGGAATGTAATTATAACAATTCTTGGTGAGAACTGGCCATGGCTATAATTCAATATTGCTATTCATTTCTTCAAGAAAAAAAAAGATAAAATGGGTCAAAAAAAAAGAAAATAAAAGATAAAGAGTAAAGATATCTATCTATATATATAGATACAGAGAGAGCAGATAAACCTACCAAAACAGGACTGTATCTTTCACTGTTTTCTTGTTTTATGGTGTAAATGTAAAACGAAACCCAAGAAAAAAAAAAACCGAAGAACATGTAAGAGAGAGAGAGAGAGAGATGGGAATGTGATAAAATAAATAAAAATAAGAGAAGGGTATCCTGTGGCTTTGGATTCTTCTGGCAAATCGTGCTTGCCAGCTTCACTTGGAGACTACAGAAAAGGTTATGGCTAAATGAATAAGATATAAGAAAAAAAAGCTCTTTTTTTTTTTTTCTTGAAAATTAAAGAAACAAAACAAAAAAAATATATAAGGCAAAAGAGAAAAGGTCTTTTAAGGCATTAAAGCCAAGACCTTGTCTTGGTTTGTGGATTGTAGGTGAGGCTTGACAAGGAAAGTTTTGAGCTTTGAGGGAAAGTGATAATGGAGATTTGGAGAAAGGGTGAGCTGGTAATAGTGACTGTTATATTCTGCTGCATTCTGGGTTGCGTCAATGGTGACACAGATCCAAATGATGGTTAGTTCTGTTAACTCTTCTTTTCTTTTTCTGCTATCTTTCTTCTGCTTTTTCCTTTGCATTTTTTCTTAAAATATGAGTTCCATATAGATAGATTTGCATGTGCTGATCTTTGCCACATCTGCATCTCTTTTAGTTCTTTCTTTCTTTTTTCTTTTGTTTGCGTGTGTTAGCTTCTTTGTTACTACTTGATTTACACTGCTGTTTGTCTGACCTCTATCCTGACCACAAAAAGATCTTTGTTGTTTGATGCATTTACAGATTTAGTATAAAGTGTTCACACTGCTATAAGAGGCAGATTAGTGTTAAAATGCAAGGATCAGTTCTGGGTTGAGAAAAGTTTCTTTTTTCAATTTTCCTTCTTTTAAACAGTGCAATTTTCCAGCTCAAGTCAGCAAATATTTGATAATGATTACAATTTTTTGGCACGCGGATTATTTAATTGGGAATTTAGTGTCTGCAATTACAGATGGATGCTTTGCCTTTAATGTCTTCCATTTAGTACTGGGAATTTGTGCGTGCCTAAGTGCTTGTGTGTGTTTTTCAGAGAGAGAGAGAGAGAGAGAGAGATGGAGGGGAGGAGGGTAATGCTGTTTTTAGGGTCTTGATTTACATCGGATAAGTTGGATGAAAAAATGAAGTACTATGCTGAGAAACAGAAGGCTTCTTTTGGAAATTTTCACTTGGATAGCTTCAGTTTTGGCATCTGCATACGTCTAACAGTTTGTTCCTGCTCCTTTTTATAGTTGCACGAATGCAAGTTAGATGTATCTTCCGCAGAGTGAATGGATCTTTGAAATTCAGATAGTGATCCAAATGAAGTGCTGGTTACAAGATTCTGTAGTTGATTGTGATTGACTCTGTTTCTGTGTTCTTGGTGCTCCACAGTAGCCACTGCTTTTAAATGGAAAAGAGACTATGACTTGATTGAAGGGGGGTTAAAAGGGAAAAACTTTGGCTTACAGACATGAAATGTGCCGAATTCGTTCATCAAGAAAAATCCATTTCATTCAGAAAATAGACAAGATGCATCCCTGAACGGCTTATATGTCAGCAAACCCAACTAAAACAAAGATTATTGGGTGGAATTTTTCAGTTTCAAGAGAAGAAGCTTTGCATAAGTGGTATTCATTTCTACCAGTGCAGAAAATTCGAACAACACTGCTGCTTCCATAAAAATGCTACATCATGATAAATTTTATTTCTTTGACCCTTGGGAAATGGTAATTAGGCCAGAGTTTGCCAGTTCTTTTTCTCAAGAAACTGTATTAGGAAATTACAGCTGCCATCTAAGATCTGAATAGTCAGAAGATCAAAATAAGGAAATCCACATGCTGAGTGCTACTCTAACTTTAGGATTTTTCACGAGCAGTTTCTCTTGACAAGGACCCAGAAGAGTTGATTGTCCAAAATCAGCTGCAATAACAATCCTCAAATTATTAGCAATACAAGCAAGCAAGTGTGAATATGAGGGATATCCACCCTTACAGTGCCTAGTGTAATTTTCTACTGAATAGGTTTCATATGTGGCATCACTCGCCAATTCTCTTTTTCTTTCTCCTTTTGAATCTAAGGACATTGAGGTTGGAGTTCAGGATTATAAGCTGCTTGTTGTATCAATGGTCGTTCTTTTCTCTAGTATTATTGAGTTGGTATTTATAAGCACCATGTTGCTTCTTTTGTATCAGTTACTATTCATTACATTCAACTGTATGAGTGAATAACTTTTTAAGAATTGAAGATTGTTCTTTGTGGAAAACAATTCTACAGTTCTACAACTTATCCTATTTGTAACTTCTTGATGTGCAGCCTCTGCTTTAAGAATCATGTACACCAGTATGGGTTCACCGCCTCAGTTAACACAATGGACCTCAAATGGTGGCGATCCATGCGGAGGGTCCTGGAAAGGTGTAATTTGTTCAGGCTCACGAGTTACAGAAATGTAATAATCTATGACTATTTTAATTATATTTGGCATGTTACTCTTATTCATTGCTGTAAGAGTTGAACCTTTTAAACTTATATTTTACTGTTTCTTTCTTTTCTGTGCAGTAAATTATCTGGCCTTTCACTTTCTGGATCAATGGGTTACCAGTCTAGCAGTCTGCCCGCATTAACAAACCTGTGAGATCAATGTTTTACATTGTGTGGATATCTTTTAGTATGTAAGTATCACTATGAGATGCTCAACTTGTTATCTGCAGGGACTTGAGTAATAATCAGTTTGCGGGCAATATACCTTATGGATTTCCTCAAAACTTGACCCAAATGTATGCTTCACGTCTTGAACTTGTTTCTTAGTTTTTTTTTTCTCCCTTTATGGTGTTTTAATGATTTATTCATGTGCACTTTTGTTTGCAGAAATCTTGCTAATAATAAATTTAGTGGAGGTATCCCTTATGACTTTTCTACGATGACAAAGCTTACTTATTTGTGAGTACTTCTAGTGATTCATTCGCTAATGCTGCTTATCCAAACGTTTATAACTCACAAAATTTCCCCTTCTCTGCTCTTTCTTTGGTGGGTAGGAATGTTGCCAACAATCAGCTTCAGAATCAATTGAGTGACATGTTTGAAAAGCTTTCTTCTCTCTCCACACTGTAAGACCTTCTATTGCTCTGCCCTTTTTCTTCTTCTTCTTCTTTTTTTTTTTGATAGAAAAATCTTTGATTTTGCGCGGATTCCCTGAAAAGCTATTGAATCTTGGTTACTCTCAAAACTTCACAATTATCCTCCATTGGTTGTGTTTTTAATTGCTAATTTGCAATGTATAGGTTCTTTATTATGTTATCCTAAAGAGGCTATCTGCATTATTTTCATTCCCAAGTTTGCATTGTGTCGAATAGCATGTGGATTTTTTGAAATTCAATATTTTCTTCATTGACTAGCAAATTAAGTTAAATATATCAGGCTTTTTTATGCATTTGAATGGCCACAATTATCAATAACTTCTATTTCTGCTACAGGGATGTTTCCTTCAACCAACTGTCTGGTAACCTACCTTGGAGTTTTAGAAATCTTACAAGCCTGACCTCATTGTAAGTTTCTAAAATATAATTTCCTCTTATTGTTGTACATAGCAAATTTTCTTCCTCACTTTTGTTAAAATATCTAATTTGTCAATTCGCAGGAACTTGCAAAACAACCAGTTCACAGGCGCCATAGATGTCCTTGCGGATCTTCCTCTTAAAAATCTGTGGGTTTCTAGCATCAGTTAAATTTAGCAGGCACATCATATTAACTTTCCTTACAGTTGTAGCATTGTATAACCCTTCATTATGTGTATACTTGTATTTGCCAGGAATGTTGCAAATAATCAGTTTACTGGCTGGATCCCTCCACAGTTGAAGGAAATTCATCCGCAGTAAGTCTTTTAGAATATAAGTTAAACTGCCTGCCATACTTTTTCTTGAAGAAATGAACTTTTCTCAAAGAAAATGATTAATCTTTGTCACAGGACGGATGGTAACAACTGGAGCTCAGGGCCTGCACCCCCCCCACCTCCTGGTACTCCTCCAGCCCACAGAAACCCTGGTCATAAATCTGGTGGCAATAACAGCCCGTCTGATAGTGATGGTGACGGCAAAAAATCAGGAATAGGAGGTGGTGGCATAGCTGGAATAATCATATCACTCCTTGTTGTAGGGGGGATAGTGGCATTCTTCATTTTCAAGAGAAGATCCAGGAGGTCATCCTCAGATATAGAAAAGCTTGATAATCAGCCATTTGCTCCTCTTGCATCAAATGAAGTACAAGGTAACACATGTTTCCTACATCTCACGTTCCTTTAAGCACTTTGAATCAGCTGAAAGATTTACTTCTATTTTGTCCTTGTCCTTTTGCATTGATAATGGGATGACTTGCAAGCCTAAAAATGAGAATGTCTTTGTTATTCAAGTTTAAACAACTACAATATTATACTTATGACTGATTACTGAGTTTGAAATGCGACTTAAGGATTTGGAACTTTCGGAATCCCTGGTAAAAGATGTATAAAATGCCAGAAAACGTGGTTACACCAAGAACCGTGTTCATTGTTGAATGTCAAATCCTATTGCTAAACCAATATCTTGTTGGAATCATCATCAGCTCAATTAGATGAAACCTTCTGAAAAGATGTCTTTCTATTGCTGTATATAGCAGTGTCTTATATGTCGAAGAGATGAACCCTGGTCCATGAGAATCAGTTGTCAGTTCAAATGAACCCTTCTGAAGTCCATGCTAGTAGCTTCTTGATTTGAGGAATGCTTGGATTTTCTGCTTCCTGTTTCAATATTTATGTCTTCTCTTGTGCTGAATTGTGTTGCAGAAATGAAGGCCATACAACCTACTACTGCAGTCAGTACAAAGACATTTGATACCTCAGCCTCCATGAATCTTAGACCTCCACCTATTGATCGCCATAAATCATTTGATGAGGATGAGTTTCCAAAGAAGCCTGTTGTTGTAAAGAAACCTGTTACAGTTCCTTTAGATGTGACAACATACTCAATAGCAGACCTGCAGATAGCTACTGGCAGCTTCAGTATTGATCATCTTCTTGGTGAGGGGTCTTTTGGACGTGCTTATCGAGCTCAATTTAATGATGGGACGGTATGGTTTTCACACCTGGAAAATCCACCTAATCATTTTTCATTTTATGGATGACAGAATAATCTTCCTCAGTTGATGTCTCTTTTTGCATCTCGCTCTGAAGGTTCCATTTTTTTTTCATAAATAGAATATCTGAGGATGATACTAAGTAAATGATGCATACAGAAAACAAAAGTTTTGAGAGGGTAGAATTATGGTAGTGTTGATAACTAAATAACCATGCTTCAAAGGTTTCAATAACTTTAAATTCGTGACTTCTCTTTCTTCTTTCTTATATATGACAATGCTGTAGGTCCTTGCTGTGAAGAAAATAGATTCGTCCACTCTTTCCAGTGACATGTCTGATGACTTCATAGAGATGATTTCAAAAATCTCTGAGTTGCATCACCCAAATGTGACAGAACTCATGGGTTATTGTTCAGAGCATGGACAGCACTTGCTCGTCTATGAGTTTCACAAAAATGGGTCATTGCATGACTTCCTGCATCTATCAGATGAAGACAGCAAGCCTTTGATATGGAATACTCGTGTCAAGATAGCTTTGGGGACTGCCCGTGCATTAGAGTAAGTTCAGAAAATACATGATCAAAGTAAATGCGGTTTTTTATTCTTCACTGCAGCTAAAATCGACCTGCATATAAAATTTTAACGATATGCATCCTCAATTCTCTTTCCCTGTTAGTATCTTTTGCTGATGGTTATCCTTGGGATAATTAATAGCAGACTATGCTATTAATAACACGGCTTGTAGTATCCATTTGAATAATTATGATAGCCTTCTATGATTTTATGGTTATTTTCTTTCATCATGAATGGCCTTCCTGATAATCAAGAAGCAATTTTTTGAATCATGTATCCATTTGAATAATTGTGATAGCCTTCTATGATTTTATGGTTATTTTCTCTCATCATGAATGGCCTTCCTGATACTCAAGAAGCAATTTTTCAGATACCTACATGAAGTATGCTCCCCATCTATTATTCATAAGAATATCAAGTCAGCAAACATACTACTGGACTCAGAGCTCAATCCCCACCTTTCAGACTCTGGCCTGGCAAGCTTTCTTCCAAATTCAGAACAGGTGATTTAAATTTTGCTAATAATCCATTCCATAGATGTTTTTTTCCTTCTACTTTTGTAAGAAATTAGAAATAATTATCTAAAGTAAGTTCTTATTCATTGGCTTCACAAGGAATACATGTTTTTTTGGAAGATGGGCATTTTTTTATGACTGACTGCCTTTTGGGCCATTTTTTTAGTTTTGATAACGTAGCAGATCATCATTGTAGATGTATTTGCTGAAATTCTTGTGTTTTTTTATTGTTTTCACATTTGTAGGCATTAGAGCGTAATGCTGGATCTGGATATGGTGCACCGGAAGTAGCCATGTCTGGTCAATATTCTCTCAAAAGTGATGTTTACAGTTTTGGAGTAGTCATGTTAGAGCTTCTCACCGGGCGTAAACCATTTGACAGGTGAAATGTTGTGTTGAGTATGAATTGGACAGTGTGATCTCTTACCAGTTTCTGTTCTCTGTTGTTCGGGAAATTATAGATGTACTGGGTGCAATAGAACGTCAAGCATTTTTTTCATATTTCTGCGACTTCATTTTGCATTTATAAATGATCACTCAAGAAAATGAGAGGAGGGTGCATTATCTTTGAATGCATTTCATATACTGAATAGCTTTTCTTCCAAGACTCTGTTTGACACGAATTATAGTCACATTGATAATTTTGTTGTTACATGGTCATATGTTAGAAACAAATGTAGTCCTTGATCCTACCATGTGAACAATTTTACAGCTCAAGGCCAAGATCTGAGCAGTCTCTGGTTCGATGGGCTACACCTCAGCTTCATGACATTGATGCTCTGTCTAAAATGGTTGATCCAGCTCTCCAGGGGCTCTACCCTGTCAAATCTCTCTCTCGGTTTGCTGATGTTATTGCTCTGTGTGTCCAGGTAATGTATGAGGACTTTTTGTTTCCTTTGTTTTATGTTGGTGAAGGGTACTGGATAGCCTGGGATACCACTTTCCAGGTTTGGTTCTGAAGTTACTAGTTCAAATCTTGTGGCAAGCGTACGAAGTAGTTGGCACCTAGGCTGGTTCAGGATTTCCTTCTAAGAAGGGAACATTTGTACACTAATTTTGAATTACACAAGGTTTTGATGCTCATTTCCACTGTGTTTTGGCAGCCGGAGCCAGAATTTCGACCACCCATGTCAGAAGTGGTTCAGGCATTGGTTCGCCTGGTGCAGCGGGCTAATATGAGCAAGAGAACGATTGGAAATGATCAGGGAGCTTCCCGGCAAGTTGAAAACGTGGATGGACATGACTACATGTCTTAAATGGCAGTGATACTCATGGTTAATGTCAAATATCGCATGTCAAGGGGTCCTCATCCTATTTCAATTTTTTTTTTTGAGTTTATTGAACAAAGGCTTTTGGTTTAAACTCCTGGAATTGAACAAATAGAGTTAGGAAGCTTGATACAGCTTGTTAAATATTTGTATGATTGAGCTAGCTAGTCTACGTTGTGTTAGTTATGTGAAGGCTTGTGGTGCAACAATTAGTGCAAACATGAATCACCTCATACCTTTTATTTCATTTCGTAGCTATGCGAGACATCATATTTGTACATGTAAAACATGGAATAAAAGTTTCAGAAGTGATTATTTGCCCAACCTTATTTTGTATTGCCTGTTCTATTCTAAAAACGTTGTCATATATGCAAATAGCAATACAGGACATATTTAAAGCTGTCACGTTTTACATTGCAATTGAGAACCCGTCTGCAACATGGTGTAACACCTTACAGGCGCCTGCAAATTTTCTTCTGGACAAACGTAAACTGGTTCCCATCCATTCGAGGTTCACAGACATACATCTTTTGAGCACTATGTCACCAATTCCCAAAAAAAAAAGCACTGTATTACGAAAAAAAAAGAAAAAAGGCAGATCAAACAAAAAGGCCCTCAAGGCGTTTGACTTAATGAATGGTGCAATGTAACAAGTTATCTTTGAGAGCACAAGAAAAAGATCCAAAGGTCAATGAACCAAACAACAAAAGGCTTCCCCTTAAACGGCTGTTCATACAGAACACATCATGAGAGATTTATAATCACTGCCAAATTTCTATTTCAACATGAAGAAAATATTTGCTTAGTTGTAGACCATGTACTTTGGTGTTGCACTGAACTTCTGGTATCCCTTAATTACTTTGTTCACTGCATCCAGGAAGTCCTTCTCAGTTACTGTCTTCCTTCGGGCTCGAATTGCAAACATTCCAGCTTCCGTACATACACTTCTAATGTCGGCTCCTGAAGAAGTTGGACAAAAAAGAAAAACAATAAAGACATTTCCCAAATACACCAGCAGCAGTGAATAGGCGTCTCATCTGACTATTCAACCAAAATAATCAAAAACCACTGTGAAGTACTGACAATCTACTTTAAATAAAGCAGAACTTATAATTTAGAATGCTGAGGAAACTATCATTTACCAGTTGAATTTGGGCAAAGCCGAGCCAAAAGCTCAAATCGGATGTCCCTTTCGCAGTTCATTGTTCGTGTATGAATCTTAAATATCTGTGTTCTGCTTTCCAAGTCTGGAAGGCCGAACTCAACCTTTCGATCTAATCGTCCAGGACGCAATAGTGCTGGATCTAGAGTGTCAGGCCTGAAACAGATCACATCTACTTATACGAACCAAAGATGCACCAAAAACTTGAAATTGAAATTCATAAGACCAAAATCACCCAACCGGTGCAACAAACAAGCCACAAAATGCACCCATGGATATGTAGACTAGATCAAAATATTTCAGATTTCGGAACAAAAGCAAATGCCAGACAGATTCATGGATTGGCAAAAGAAAGAAAAGAAATTGGTGCTGGCAGACCATGGAAAAAGGAAGGCATTTTTGAAAGGGAACAAAATCCACCTCAAAATCCTATAACAAAACAAATAGCACAGATATCAAAATTAACCTGTTTGTTGCCATAAGAACTTTAATGTTTCCACGAGCATCAAATCCATCAAGCTGATTCACAATTTCAAGCATAGTACGCTGGACCTCATTGTCTCCACCCACACCATCATCAAAACGTGCACCACCTATGGCATCAACCTCATCAAAGAATACAATGCAAGCCTTCTTTGAACGTGCCATCTACAGAAGATATCATTTTAGTTAAGGTAACAAGAAGCATGCCCAAATTATATAGAAATACAAAAATAAACCATCATAATTATTGATTTTCACCTGAAATAATTCACGAACCATCCTAGCTCCCTCTCCAACGTATTTCTGAACAAGCTCACTTCCAATAACTCGAATGAAACAAGCATCAGTCCTATTAGCCACAGCTCTGGCTAAAAGTGTTTTACCAGTTCCAGGGGGGCCATAACAGAGAACACCTTTTGGAGGATCTATACCAAGCTTCACAAATTTCTCAGGATGAAGCATGGGCAGTTCAACAACCTATGATGAGTTCACAGATACAAGCATAAAAAATGCAGTTAATATATCTAGTCATGTAATAGATAAAATGGAATGAAGGGCCAAAAGGAAATAGTTCTCGGAACTGAACAAGCAACAGAGCTTTACATACTTCTCGCATCTTGTCAATTTGCTCTTTACATCCACCAACATCATTATACGTCACATCTGGTTTCTCTTCCACTGTCATCATTGTCACACTTGGATCAATTTTTGGAGGCAAAGGAATCTGTATTTGATACTTGTTGCGATCAACGCTGCATGAAAAGACATTGAAAGTTTTTGGTTTTTATTTAACCACGTATATCAAAACATCATAGGCATGGTCTCGAGTACATCATATTCTTGATTTCAAATATAATGAATTGAACTTACCCAACACGCATGCCTTCTTCTATATCAGTTGGGGAAACCTTGTCACCTAACCCAACAACAAACTGTAAAGAGAGTATAAGAAATTTATGTTAGCAATACACATATGAGAAAAACCATGCATAGTTTTTTGGTAATAAAAACCACTGAAATATGATTCACTGAAAACACAATCCTACCATTTATGAGTTCACATAAAAGAAAAGAAAAGAAAGCGGTGTTGTGGTACAAACTACAGTGAATCCCATCCCCACAAAACATGCCACATAATTTGTTGACATGATAGGCATTAAAGACTACAAGTATACCTTTGCAATTTGTTTGACATTTATTACATACTTGGCATCTTCAGTGTTTGGACTTATTATCTTTGTGCACCTTGCCACCTGGTCGAGCGAAGAAGTCAGTAGTTTAGAAACACATATATATCCTAAATCTACTTTGGTAAATATGTACCTGAAGAGGTTGCTCCTCCTGCATCATTTGCTTGTCAGAAACAAGATCCCACTGGCTGGGTGCAGCTAAGCCAGTGTCAGACTCCTTGATACCTTTTACAAAGGATGTAAAGAAATATTACACATAACCATGTAAAGCACAGAATCAGATTAGCCAGATAACCATTGACCACATCAAATATACAGAGTGAAAAAAACAGTGACAAATTGTCCTTGTTTGATCAGGTATTTTGCAGTCACAAGTCATGACTACATATATAGTATCAAGGAAATTGTGATGGTCAGCTTTTGGCTAAGAAAAAGGCAAGAACTCATGAGACTCAAAGAATCACGGCTTATTACTTCAGTGAAGACAAGAAATTCATCCAAGTAGTAATAATTATTAATAAAAGGCATCCGCAGTGCCACAAGGTTTCTTCACTTTGCAAGGACAGAGGGAAGGTCACCTATCCTGTGCAACCTTTCCCCTTATTTTTACAACTTACATCAAACTATGAAATTCTGTAATTTTTAAAACAAAAAATATGATACAAATGACTTGTAAATTATTCAGACAGAGAGCAAGTAATCAATTCACAGAAATATAACACATCTATGAAACTTCAAACATCACTGCTTAAGCATGTTGAACATTTGTTAGCAGCATAATAGAGAAGAAATAGGAGAAGCAAAATACCGCATAAATCATTGACTTTCTTGGCCATTTCCTTAATTTCTTTCTCCACTTTCTTGATGCTAGTTGAATATGGTCCTAATCCCTGCCCCAAAAACACACGCACAAAAGAAAAAAAGAATCAATAATCCAAAATCAAACAACAAATCGCTAGCTCTAATGAAGAAAAGAACGAATTAAAGAATTCTTTGAATCAATAATTAAGTAAACGCAATCGAATCAAAATACTAGCGTCTTAACAAGTCAGCAACGCCATAAAAGCAACAAACAGAAGAAAAAGACACAGCCAGAAATTAGGGTTTTTTCTTTTAAAAATTGAAAACTTCAAGAAAGAGAGAAGATTACATAGGTTTTGAGAAGAGCAATGTCATCTTCATCGAGAGGGGGAGGGTTCTTATCGTCTTTCGTCAAATCTTCAGGATCATTCGCCATTTTTGTTCCTTTTGATTGCTGATAATTGCTTGCTTCAGATGCTTTTGTGAAGCTCGTGTTTTTATTTACTTCAGACCGCAGTGAAGACGATGACTGCGACGGGTCTCGCACGTGCCGTACGGGTTAATTGCACTTGTTGCTATTGGGCTTTTAGGCCCATTTAGGCTTTTTTTTTAAAAAAAAATGGAAGTAAATAAATAAAAATGAAAAAAAATCATATTTAAATTTGTTTAGATAATTTATATATATTTTTCATCTAATGTCTTTAATATTCGATAGCTAGGCATGTAATCGAATCGAGCCAAAATTTAATTAGTTTGGACTTAGTTCGTTTATAAACGAGTCGATCTTAAACTGAATTCATTATCTTAGTTGATGTTTATGAATTATTCGCGAGTTTAAACGAGTCTAATAAAATTTTAAAAATACAAGCTATAAATTAAAATTATACATTAAAAAATAAAAAATAAATTACAATATATTAAATAAAAATTATAATTTTATTCTAATAATATATTTTCTAAAATATTTTTTACAACACAAATTTATATATTATATATAAAAAATTAAATTACTAAACATTAAAATTACGAGCTGGCTCATGAGCTTTTATTTGAGTTCGTTCACGAGCCAAACTTTATATAGTTTGAGCTCGGCTAGTTTATTAAATAAGCTTCAATATACGAATTTGAACGAGCTTTTATTGAGTCGGATACTGAGCTACTCGCAAGCGGCTCGACTCATTTACACCCCTAAAAATAACAATTATAAAAGTTATACTTTTAACTATTTTGAAGTTAAATCGAATAGATTAACAATGAGAATAAAATTCTCCCAACAAGTATTACAAAACTTTTTAATTTTTAATAATTATATATACTTCACCAAAATTTATTAATATTATTATTATTTTTTATTTTTTTTCTACATTTCCATATTGCAAACAAAAATATACAAGCTTCATTTACTTTTATTCTTTTTCTTCAAAGAAAGAACAAATTTATTTTTCTCTATATATATATTTATAAGATTATTAAAAATAAAAATTAATATTACAACGAAATACGTGATGAAATATTTACTACATTTTTTGACAAATTATTAAAAATAGTCAAATTTACAATTACATATTAAGTAAACATACAATTACCGAAAATATGTTTCGATGTAAATAAATTTTAAAATAATAAACAAAATTTTGAATTTACAAATTATTATTGATATTTAATTTTTTTTTAATTATTTTAACTCACAAGCTTGATATCGTAATATAAAAAACTAAAATTAAATTGAATTGTAGAGAAAATAAAGATAGAGAGCTTGAAAAATAAATTGAGTAAATTATTATTCTTTCACTACCATTTATCTCTAAGACCAAAAAATTTCTTTTTCTTTTTTGTAATGTTATGTTAATGTCCATTTGTTGTGGAGAGAGCGGGAAGAATAAATGAGTAAAAATGAGCGCCAAAATGACATGGCACCACCTTACACAAAAGAACCTTCTGGAATAAAAAATAAATAAAAATATAAAAATTTAATTTTTTTATCTAACCTATAAATATTTAAAAATTTAATAAATTTTAATTAATTTAATTTACATAAAATTATGAAAATAAAAAATATTTTAATAACTTTTAATATAACCATCAATTTGAAGTACACATCGTGATGAAAATTATAAGACAAAGTTCGATTTTTAAATAAAATTATATATAAATATGTATATACATATAAAGACATTTTTTCGGTTAAAAAAAATAATTCAGCAATATTTATTTATTTATTTTCACTCTTCTCTTCCTTTTCCCTCTTGTCGCATTTCTCTTTCGCGCTCTCTCAAACAATAATTCTCCATTCCTCTGTTCTTCGATCACTGTAAGTTCCTCTCTTTCGCTCCTCTTTAGATCTTTAAATTTTCATCACTTTTCTTCCTCATTCGTGCTTCGCTTCTGCTTTTTTTAGTGTTTTTTGATTCATTTTTTCGCATTTTTTCTACTGTAATTTAAGTGTTTTTCTCTCGGTTTGTCTGAAAACCCTAACCCTAGCTTTGCTCTGCATCGTAAATTTGATGCGCCGCCGCATCAATTAAGCCCTAATTTTTTTTGTTGAATTTGCTTGGTTTTTGTAGGATTGAAGACTGGTGTTTTTAATTTTTTTTTTTTTTTTTGGCTTTGTAAGCCCTAATGGCCGACCAGCGAAAACCTAGCGGTAATGAGTATGTAATTGATACGGATAAGTTTAAATCCCGGCTTGAGTTACTTTATTCTCATTGGAATCAGTATAAAAATGAGTTATGGAGTTCGGCTGATGCTATTGCAATAGCTACTCCACCTCCTTCTGAGGATTTGCGGTACTTGAAATCTTCGGCCATGAATGTTTGGTTGTTAGGTTATGAGTTTCCGGAGACTATTATGGTTTTTACCAAGAAACAGATTCATTTCTTGTCTAGTCAGAAGAAAATTTCTTTGCTTGAAGTTGTTAAAGCGCCTGCAAAGAATGTTGCTGATGGTATTGAGGTTGTTATGCATGTTAAAGCCAAAGGTCATGATGGGGTTAGTGCCATGGAGGAGATATTTCGTGCTATGAATGCAAGAAATGTTGTTGGGTATATAGCAAAGGAGATTCCTGAAGGTGCGCTTTTAGAGACGTGGAATGAGAAGTTGAGGAATGCTGGGTTTGAGCAGCTTGTTGATGTGACTAATGGGTTTAGTGATTTGCTTGCTGCCAAGGATGATGCTGAGATTTTGAATGTTAAGAAGGCCGCTTATTTGAGTTGCAGCGTGATGACTAATGTTGTTATTCCTAATCTTGAGAATGTTATTGATGAGGAGAAGAAGGTTACTCATTCTTCTCTAATGGATGAGGCTGAGCAGGCTATCATGGATCCATCCAAGGCCAAGGTGAAGTTAAGGCGGGAGAATTGTGATATCTGTTACCCTCCTATATTTCAAAGCGGAGGTGATTTTGATCTCAGACCTAGTGCTGCAAGCAATGATGAGCTTCTTTATTATGATCCTTCCAGTGTTATTATAGTTGCAATTGGCGCTCGGTACAACAATTACTGCTCAAATGTTGCCAGGACATTCTTGATAGATGCCAATTCAATGCAGAGTAAGGCTTATGAGGTTCTTCTCAAAGCCCATGAGGCAGCAATTGGTGCATTGAAGCCTGGGAATAAAATCAGTGCTGTATATCAAGTGGCCGTTTCAGTGGTTGAGAAGGAGGCTCCTGAGTTAGTTCCCCACCTAACAAAATCTGCAGGGACAGGCATAGGCCTCGAGTTCCGAGAGTCTGCCCTGAATCTCAATCCCAAGAACGATCGAGTCATAAAAGCAAATACGGTGTACAATGTGTCACTGGGTTTTCAGAACTTACAGAACAAAACCAATAACCCGAAGATCCGAAATTTTTCTTTGTTACTTGCTGATACTGTTATTGTGGGTCAAACAAACCCAGAGGTGGTGACTAGCAAGAGCTCCAAAGCTGTAAAGGACGTGGCTTATTCATTCAATGAAGAGGAGGAAGAGGTGAAACCCGAAACTAAATCTGGGGTTAATGGTATAAAGACTGTGATTTCCAAGACAACACTGAGGTCTGACACTGGGGATATTTCAAAGGAGGAGATGCGGAGGCAGCACCAGGCAGAACTTGCCCGTCAGAAAAATGAAGAAACTGCTCGGCGACTTGCTGTTGGAGGAAGTGCAAATGGGGATAATCGTGCTACTGCAAAGACATCTGCTGATTTAATAGCCTACAAGAATGTCAATGACATTCCTCCTCTAAGAGATCTAATGATTCAGATAGACCAGAAGAATGAGTCTGTGCTTTTACCTATTTATGGAAGTATGGTGCCTTTCCATGTTGCTACAATACGGACAGTAAGCAGCCAGCAGGACACCAACAGGAATTGCTATATTCGCATTCAATTTATGGTTCCTGGAACCCCTTTTAGTCAACAGGATGCAAATGCACCTAAGTACCAGGGGGCCATTTTCCTGAAGGAGGTTTCATTTCGCTCTAAGGACCCTAGGCACATAAGTGAAGCAGTACAGCAGATCAAGACACTAAGGCGGCTTGTCATGGCCAGGGAGTCTGAGAGAGCTCAGAGGGCAACCTTGGTTACTCAGGAAAAACTTCAGCGTGCTGGGAACAAGATCAAGCCAATAAAGTTGCATGACCTTTGGATCCGTCCTGTATTTGGTGGTCGTGGAAGAAAGCTTCCCGGTGCTCTGGAAACTCATGTAAATGGGTTCCTATTTTCAACAAATAGACCTGACGAGCATGTGGAAATCATGTTTGCCAACATCAAGCATGCCTTTTTCCAGCCTGCAGAGAGGGAGATGATCACTCTTCTACACTTCCATCTCCACAATCACATTATGGTCGGAAACAAGAAGACCAAGGATGTGCAGTTTTATGTTGAAGTCATGGAGTCAGTTCAGACACTGGGGGGTGGGAAGAGATCTGCGTATGACCCTGATGAAATTGAAGAAGAGCAAAGAGAAAGGGACAGGAAGAATAAGATCAACATGGATTTTCAGAGCTTTGTGAATCGGGTGAATGATCTCTGGAGCCAATCCCAGTTCAGTGATCTTGAGTTTGATCAGCCGTTGAGAGAGCTTGGCTTCCATGGAGTGCCTTTCAAAACCTCATCTTTCATTGTTCCAACTTCAAGCTGTCTTGTTGAGCTAATTGAGACTCCTTTTCTTGTTGTCACCCTAAGTGAGATTGAGATTGTGAACTTGGAGAGAGTTGGTCTTGGACAGAAAAATTTTGATATGACCATTGTGTTTAAGAACTTTGATCGTGATGTTCTCAGGATTGATTCTATTCCATCAACATCACTGGACGGCATTAAGGAATGGCTTGACACAACAGACATTAAGTATTACGAGAGCAAGTTGAACCTGAACTGGCGGCAGATACTGAAGACAATTACTGATGACCCTCAGAGTTTTATAGATGATGGGGGTTGGGAATTTTTGAATTTAGAAGCTAGTGATTCAGATTCTGAAGCCTCAGAGGATTCAGATAAGGGTTATGAGCCGTCAGATGCAGAACCTGATTCTGAGTCAGAAGATGATGCCTCAGATAGTGAGTCACTGGTGGAGTCAGAGGATGAGGATGATGAAGATGATTCAGAGGAAGAATCTGATGAGGATGAAAAGGGTAAGACATGGGAGGAGTTGGAGAGAGAAGCAAGCAATGCAGACAGGGAGAAAGGGGATGAGTCTGACAGTGAGGTGGAGAGGAAGAGAAGGAAAGCCAAAAGTCTTGGGAAGTCTCGAGCCCCTCCTAGTAGCAGCATGGCTAAGCGCTCCAGGTTCAGATAGATGATGAAAATTTTCTTCTATTTATATTATGTTTTTTGTGTTTGCACGAGTAGTACAAGTGCTGCTTTAGGATGCAGTTTCCTGACCTGGCTTTGGAGCCGTTAGCTAGATGATAGTTTTATGGTTCTATTTACATCTGTTATGTCTTTTGGACATTAAAGTAGGAGTATTGGAAGTTAGATCTTTGCTTGTGGGTCGGTGAAATTAGTTTTAATGAAATTGAAGTTCTATTGTTTTCCACAGTTTTTCAGGAAAGGTGATTTTACTTCTGTTTTACTCCTCTTTAATGCTCTCTGATAATTGCATATGCAAATGACAAAATCTCCATGATGCCAAGCGAGCAAGCATGCTACCGGTTGATTTGAACTATGAGCAAGCATGCTACCGGTTGATTTGAACTATGCCCAGATGAAGGTTCTGCAGAATGGACTTATTGTGTTGTTCTTCCACATCTCTTCTCCGCTATGGAAAAATATCTAAAAGCAGTGGATCATATTTATAATATGAAACCAATAAGGACTCTGAATGGTTTTTCGGCTTAGCTGTCAAATTTTCACGCAGAATGCATCCATTTTCTTTCCAATTGTCAATCTAAGATTCTAAGATGAATCAACGGCTATACTTGGGTTATTATGTATGTGCGCCTGGTGCCCCATTTAATTAAAATAACCAAAACAACTCTACAACTCTGAAAGAAGGCTCCAGTTCTCATGAGTGGCACCGCCTTTAGCTCATGCAAGACATATCCTAGCTTTTAGGGTTTATAGACGAGTTACATTTAAGGCCAAGGTCAATAACTTGAAAGTTGTACCATGATCTTACAAGTTAAGAACACAAGAGGTATTACCAGTCATTTAACCAATTTAGAATTTAGTATCAAAAGTAAAGGACACACATCGGTAATACTCATGTTTCAAAACTTTTCTTCCAATATGGCCGGCCATACGGGTTAAAGCCTTGCAACATGGACAAAAATGGGATGACATCCATTAGAATGTCATCTACCTTATATTACATTCCAGATGAAAAAAAAAATGTACAATGGTAAACTACATTGTGTGCCTAAACTTTAGAACATCATTTGTGTTTAAATTGAAGGTTTTGCAGATGTTTGAAATAGCACATTTAGTGAGCCCATCGTTTTCATCTCCATCGTGAATAAGTTCCTCAAGCTCCTTCGATGGCTGCAACGCCTATTGACAAGAAGTGGAAAGATCACGATCATGCCTTTAGAGCTCAACCTTAATGGATTATTTATAATGCATCGATCTTTGAAAAACTTTACCTTCGTTCAATAATCAGCAGTATGCACACATATAAACAGTTGGCATTCCAGCACAACACATCTCAATTGTTCAACATATGTCTCATATCAGTAATAATGATCAGCAATGAGGAAAAATTTTGGTACAAAAAAATTGCAGGCTCTAATCAGTTAATTAGCATAAGAAAATCTTCTTCAACAGTCATAAAATTTCTATTTTCTATTCCATATTAAACATCAGGTAAGCAGAAGCAGCATGCAGACCATTAGGAAAGCAAGGGCCCAGGATGTAGCTCATACAAGACATTATCCTGCAACTACATTGCTTCGTGACTATGAAACTCATTTTCATAACATCAAAAGTGAACGTCTTGAAACAAAAAGATAGATCATCTAAAACGGTAGAAGTATGAATCAAGGGCAACAATTTGAATGCAATCCCTATTGATATACCAGTATCTCAGGCACTAAGTTGCATAAAAGGGATTACCCATGGAAAGTTTCGTGGCTTCTGGATTTTGTGCTCAGAGTGACCATTTTCAGTTTCATTTGAATTCTCTCCAACTGGACTGTCTGACACCAACTGAAGAAGCTTCTCACTCCCCTACAATATTAATATGAAAAAAAAAAAAAGAAAGAGAGGGAAGAATAGTAAAGGAAGAAACCATTAATTGATGCACGATAAAGCAATGCAATCCAAATTACCAATAGTCAATTTTTGAGGTTTCTATAAAGCTGTTTTCTATCACATAAATGAAATCTGACATCAGTTCTTTCTTAATGATGCCAAGAACATATTACACACCTGGAGAGCTCGCCAATGAGAATATGCACGGAATAAGACCCAAAAGAATGGGATGTTGGGGAGAGGTAAAACCTACAAAGAATATAGAAAAAAGACTGAGATGCCAAATGATGGAAACAAAATGTGAATTGTGAAATAGCATGGAAGGTCACAGCAAGTGAAAATGATAAATTTGAGCACTATAATATAAGCTACATACATACCGTAAATGCACTTGTCAATGGAAGAAGAGAAACTGAACCATAGAAATATCTCTTATGCACAGCAGTTCCCCTGATTATTAGTCAGCAATTGTTCAATAATTTTCCACCATAGGTAATGTAAACAATCCAACACAACATATACAATGAAGTTTGACATGATGCTGAAGCTATTTTTAAGTTTAAAGTAAAAACAAAAGAAAAAAGATAAATTAAAGTAATATGTTGCACTCTTATAATAATTTGATGACAGAGATGGTGATCAAGTTACTTAAAAAGATGCTCCTCTAATCCTGAGTGCATTAAGCAAGCCCAGGATGCAATTACCTCATTGCAATGTGCCGTAATCTTCGACGTACAAGTCGTGCATTTAAACTGCAAAGTTATGAAATAAATTATATAAAAAGGCATCAAAGAAACTTAATGACAAAAATAATGTTGAAATTTAAGATTAATGGTGCCAGCTGGGTGCTTTGTCATAAGAAAAGGAGAGCTGTAATCTTGACATGTCATCATCTTCACATGAAGTGAGCAAGCTTCACCTTTGTTTACTTGCTCAAAATTCCTGAGTTGAGAACAATTCCTTTAAAGTCAACACAAGAGCGGAATATCAGGTATAATATCCTATGGGTCTACCCTTTTCAATCACAAGGTAGGCTTCTTTGTACTGAATCGGACACAAGGCCGTTATAATTGAACTTGCTCATCTCTTTATCACGAACAACAGCTTCATTGTACATTTTGTTATCCATACAACAAGGAAACGATTCATGAAGACAAGAGACATTTTCAAGAACAAATTTGCTTTACAATGCAACAAATACACGTACACACAAATGGCCATTTAACATTAACTCTTATTGAGCACCAAACTCAAAATGTGGGAAGTATAATTTAATTTGATTATCAATAATCAAAGCATAAACGTCACATCTATAGTTTGTCTAAAGCAGAAGAATTACTAGAATGATCCAATGTGATTGAAAAAGAAAGATAACAAAACCTGGAAGGATAGGTTATTTCAACACCAGTAACCTCTTTGGATATAGATTTCAAAAAAATTTCAGATGGCTTAACCCGTGATAAAAGCTTCAATCCCAACCTACAGTCGTCAATTAAATTCAATAACCAAATCAAACTACCATATCAGCAACTAATTACATACCAACAAAAAGGACAAACACAGTTAAAAAATGGAAAATACCCATGAATCTTATTCTTCAAAGTGCCCTCAGGAGCCTTCTCCAAACCAATCCATGCTCTATTCATCTACTTGGGGAAAAAGAACAAAAACCCAGAAAAACAAATACATTAAACAGATAATAAAGATGTGCATACTGCATATACATGATCATAATAGCAATTATGGACCTTGTTGGAGACAAAATCGATAACAAGCTCAGCATTATGAGCATTGGAGTTAGATGAAGAAATCTGCCTCCAGAGCTCTTTGAGGGTGTTGGGGGCATAAGAAGCAGCAGCTTCTGCAGCAGACGAGTCAATGGGTCTCCCAAAGCACCAGTTCCTTCCTTTAACAGGAAAAACAATTAATCTAGCTCTCATGATTCTTGATTCTTGATTTTTTAACAGTAAAAAAAAAATCAACTTTCTTGTTTTCCTTTACTATATGAAATCTATTCTACAGAATCGAGCATATGATTCTTTACACGAATGGGATTGCAGTGAAAGAATCAAATCAACCAATCAATCAATCTTTATTATCTAGGCGAGTGTATATTCCTTGTGAATTAAGGAGAGGGAAAAAAAAAGAATCTTTTGCTGTTAAAACAAAAAGAAATGCAAAAAGGAAACAATTTTTTTCCTTGGTTGTTTCAAAGATAAAAAGATGTTAAGCTTTGAGGACTGAAACTGAAAGAGAGAACAGAGAGCAATTGAGGAAGCGGCGGGCTTTTCATTAGTCAGTTGCTCTACAACAAGAGAGAATGCGAGGCTGAGTCATGTTTCCTCCCCTCATCATATGCTTCCCACGTGCGATTTGGATTTTTTCATTTTCTTCTTTTTTTGCGCAAATTTTTATGTTTTAATTTATTTTTTTATTATTTTCTACTAATATGTTACTAATTAATTAATTGATTTTATCTCATCAATCAATTTCCAAATGCAATTTTTTTTTTGGTTTTGTTGTTTGATGCAACTTTTTTAATGAAGTTTGGATACCTTTTCAACCTTGAAGGTTTGTGTATTCATGGGTGTTGACTATACTTGGAATTATAGTGATTGCAATATGATTTGACCTAAGTTAATCTTTAATCTTAAGATACAACTTTTTGCTTGACTGTATATCATGCTTAGATTAAGTGGCTTCTTTATCTCTTTAGGCCACAGTTTTTTTTTTTTTTTTCCGGAACTATTGATATTCAGAGCACTAATTTAAATTAATCCAAACAGGATCATAAATACGGCAAAGATGTTACACCACCTATTTCATTAGTGGAAAGCTTACCCAAGTATTATTTCATATCTTCAAACTTATAAAAGTGGTTGACAATCAATCTCCAACTTATATGACAAAAATAGGAAGCCATCAAATAGCAATTCAGCGAAAGAGAGTTTCTAGAGACCATTGCTGAACTTTCAACACCATGTGCATTACAAAAATATTCTTTGAACTGTCAAAACAATAAAGAAAAACTTATGTGCAAAGATATAAAATGCTATTATTCATCTATCATACAGTAACATACAAGTGAATCGCATTCAGCACCATTTTCCGTTCAGGTATGGACACAGGGAAAAAATAGATCCCGATCCTGCTGATGATTCAGGGTAAATCATCTTCACTTCTGAATTATCACAAGCAATGATGACGTTTTGTGCAACACAATCAATCAATGAACATCTTCATTCATCTTCTGCTATGAAGTTTGGCAATTCACCTTGGCAGAGATATTCATCGCATAAAGAAGCAGATTCCCAATCCTTCCGCAAACGCAGAATGTCTTCAGTGAAAGTGGACCCAGAAGCTCCAATGAAGACATTAGACATGGCGCAGATTGTCTTATCAAGCATAGCTTCCACCTGCAAGTTCAAGAGTCAATAAATGACGCACAAAACTCTTTTAACAAGAAAGATAAGCCCACAAGGATTTGTTAAGATAAAGAATGCCAAAACAGGAGTTACAGCCATCTACAGGACCATGTATAACTACTCTATCCACTAGAATTTTGGCATCTAGAATACATGTGAAACAGATGTATTGCATATCCCTGTTTTACGAGTAGATGGCCAACCACATCAGAAAAATTGCAAACTTGTCAAAGGAAATCATTCAGCTTAAAACATGCAACCAAGAGTCGATTATCTCAATGTCATATATCAACAGATTGGGTGAACTCCAATCCACTGACTTCAAAGAAAAATGGAGTATCACCAAGTTCAATGATTCGTGACTAATATACCTCCAATTGAATTACCAAATAAAAATTAGAGACTAATTAAATAAAAAGATGCAAACCAAGCCTCTTGTACATCTTCTGAGACATCCAACCAGAAACTAATGAGTAAATCCCGCCCTTACAATAATAACATATGTTTGACGCAATTTCAATTTGATATTGGACAAATATCGGTGAACAAAAATGAAATGAAATGAAATGAAAAGGGATGGAAAACTCACCCAAGAGGATGAAGATAAAAAAGGAAGTATACAGAAGAGACATAACTCACCTGAGAATCACCCTCAATGCCATGTCTGGATAACAAAGCATCCCACTTTTCCACTGAAGTATGAGAAGGACGTTTGACAAGTGGTACGGTTTTCCCGTTCACTGTAATTAGTGACTGCAACAAATCAGTTTCACTTTCTGCTGCATCAGTGGAAAGGTAAATGACTGCTGAACCAGCCCTTTCAACAACCCGGGCAATGCAATCAGCAGCTTGTGGAATGGGGTAAAAGCAACTTGGCTTCTTTGCATTGCTGTTAAAACATCAAAAAACTATTAGAGGTATGATTATATCCAAGTGTTCTCAGTAATCTATATTCCTCCACAAATGCACAAAGCAAAACATGCTAAAAAGAGGAGCTGTCATACAATGCCACAAGATATGTCAAGTGGTTTAGCCAAAAAAAAATTAATTCAAGTAGAAACAAAAGAGTTATAATTTGATAGGGAGTGCATCAAAACTGTGAGATTCAAGCAAGCTCATAAGTATATCGATGACCAAGTTGATAGTCTTAGTCTACTAAAGGCGTACAAACATATAAATCAAATACATGTGTAATATTACTGTAAAAAAATCGCAATTTGAACACTCCTGATTAAAAAAAAAAAAAAAGATCCTGCCTAGATACCCAGTATTCAGTATAATCTATCAAATTAGACATTTGCGTCCATAACATAGTAATCTAAGGGTAATTTCTATCAGTAACCAAATCATGTTACATAAAAGGGCTCAGACTGTAGCTAGATGCAAGCCACCTATGCCACAATTCTTCATAATATAGTAATGAAACAAAAAGCTGGGGCATTAAACATAAACAAACAGCTAGGAAAGCAAAGGAAAGGAAACTATACCAGAATTTCAAAAAGCCATGCCGTCGAAAATGCAGGGCGATGAAGTTTTTCCCCAAGAAAGTTTGAATGAATCGCTGGGCAGTAAGCAATATAAGCCTACTTGGTTCAATCAAGGTCTTGCATTTGTGCGCAAGAGGACCACCGGGTTGCATCACCCAGTCCTGCACCAAATTAGCAAAAAACACATCTCCGATAGCAATAACATCATCATTAGAATTAAACTTAGCCAGCACATCTTGAACAGTCTTTTTACTAGGTTTCTTAACATCCTCCTTCCAAGGAGACTCAAGCTTTCCCATTGAAATCCCCAGCCCCTTCAACTTCTTAACATGGTCTTCGTCCACATAGCAAGTAGTAGGTGAAGAGAAGTAACATATAAAACGATCAATATGCACATGATTCTTCCTCAATTGAGTAAATTCTTCAAATGTAACCACTACCTTTCTTCCCACACACTGATTTATATGTTCAACGTCTAACACCCTATTATACTGATAATCAAACTTAGAACTTGGCATAACCAAAACCCGATTCAACAGAGCAGCAAAAAACATATGCTTTTCCAAACAAATCAAATGATTACTCATCTGCCCGGACAAGCAAATGGGAAACAAAAACTTATCTGATCTTGGTTTCCACTCTATAGTCTTCCTATTCAAGAATTTTGAATCCACCTTTTTGCACGTATCAAAACCAAACCCGGAACTTGAAAAGGACCCAGATACATTCTCATTCCCGGATTTATGAGGTGACAATAAAACCTGTTGAATTTGTCGATTTAAAGTCATTTGCTTTAAGAGGGCAGATCTGAAATCTTCAATCTTTACACCATTGAACGAGTTAACACTAGAATTATTCGAACTGGCAACAGTGGTGTTGTCATTATAACTTTGAAAAGGAAATGATTGATTCAGTAGAGATAAAAGAGAGCTCTTTTGCTGTTCAAGTAAGTAAAGAGCTTGCAGCTCAGCTTCTCTCATACGATCAGAACCCAGATCGAACTTAAAACCAGAAAGATTTTTAGAAAAGATACTCTTCATATCGACAGAGAAGTAAACAACAACGATTAACAAAGGTATAAAAATGGCGAACAAGTAATAGTAATACCTCTTATTGAAGTTTTGAAACAAACGACGACGCATAATACCTCCATATTCCTCAATATGGAAAGTGGAGGAAGTGGGTACCGGTTGGTGCTGTCGGTGGTGGTGGTGGTGGTGGTTATGGTGATTGCTGTGTTTTGTGTCGTTTTGGGCGATTAGAGTCTCGTGGTCATCGTCTTCATCAGATGAATCTCTTTCCATTGTTTTCAAGAAATGGGTTCCTTTCTGTGTTGTTGACTAATGTAATTAATGTAATGTAAATGAGAGTGAGTGATTGGGGACTGAGAAAAAGAAAAGATCTGAAGAGAAAAGGGAAATGGAGTAGTGGAAGAGAAGAAAAGAGAAAAGAAGGTGAATATCGGGGAACTAACGAACCAAACCAACAGTCGGTGGTGGCGGATACAAGAAAACGACCTCGTACCAGCTTCTTCTTTGTCAGGCCGGGTTGAGCTTGGATTTGATTTGTTGGGTCTAAATCTCATGTTCGGCTCACTAGGTTTAGATTCAAAAGTATCATTTTAAAAACCCAATTTGAGGATCAAATTGTTCAAGTTTTTATTTTTATTATTGATTTATATTTTATTTTAAGCTCAATAACTCATATTCACAATTGATTGTAATCTGAGTAATTTAGTTTGATAAATATTATAATTTTTTTAATAATTATTTAATGCAACTACATTTAATATATTTTAAAGGAAAAGATCTAAATATGACCCTAATGTTTTGCCTTATTTTTACATTGGCATTTGATGTTTTTGAGGGTCGTTTATGCCTTTAATGCTGTTAAATTTGGTGCATTTAAACCCAACCCATTAACGTTGTCTATATTGCCGTTACAAGAGCTGACATGGCACATGTAGGATCCCTTCTTGTCATAAAAAATAAAAGAAATATTGTTGTGTGGACGTGGCACCCGTCCGTTGTCAAAAAGAAAAAAAAAACTAATTAATCGAGATTGCCACCCAAAATAACAAAACCTTAAAAGTTCAAATTGTTATTATCGAAAGAGAAGGAAAAACAAAGAGCAAAATGGAGGAAAAAAATGATGAATAGAGGGAAAATGTGAGTGAGTGAAAAATGAAAACCTTCAAGAAATTTGAGTGAAATCAAACATCATACTGCTCGACAAGGGTTTAGTGTTGTCGGTAGAAGTTGACTTGAGAGTGACAGTCAGAAAAAGCAAATTTGTCTTTCTTTCCAAAGGTACAACAATGTTTATGATAAAGGAGAAAATGTTAGTTTTCTTTTCAAATAGCTATTGTAATCATCTTTTTTGCCATTTTGTGCTTTATGTGGATCACTTGAGGGATAAATGTGTATTTTATATGTGGTTTTGTTGTTTTTGATAATAGTGACGTCCAAATAGTATTTGAATATTAAGTTAAAAAATATTTGACAACTACGTTATTGGTAGACGTTGGCAAAAATACCATTTTTATTTTATTTAGCACTTTATGTTGTTTATTTGACACATGCATGATATATGCACGATTTCTAAATTTTATTTTTTGCTTTGACAGAATGACAGATTTAGTTGATATTACTTTTAATTATGAGAAACAATGGCATTACGAGGGAGATAAGTTAGAAAACAACAATGGGGAGGTTGACACAGTTTTTAATTTTAATGTGGATTTTTTATCATATTTTGACATTTTGGCTAGGTATAGAGAGGTGCTAAGATACCTAAATATGTCGACCATATATGTGCTTGAACCAGGAAAAAAA
Organism: Mallotus repandus; assembly: GCA_949671775.1. NCBI lineage: Eukaryota > Viridiplantae > Streptophyta > Magnoliopsida > Malpighiales > Euphorbiaceae > Mallotus > Mallotus repandus. The sequence continues at coordinate 28,343 of CATIWM010049242.1, forward strand.
ATTGAAGAATGGGTTGTTTATAGTGCAAGATGATGCTGGAATTAGGAAGGTGTTGCACTTGATTAGGATGAATAGTTGGGTTAATAAGATTGACCTTTATGCTCATCATACAGTAGACATACTTGTCATTGCTAAGGACCATTACTAATTGAATTTCCAAATGTGGATGCTAATTGTAATGAGGGAAATGAGGGTGTATGAGATGATCATGCATGCAATAATGATAATATACCTACACAGTGCAGTAATATTATTGAAGGGATATGTGTTACTAATAAGGTTGGTGAGGGAGATGGGTTTGGCGCAAGTAATGAAGGAATGGAGCATGGGGATGGGGTAGTGGGTACTAACAAAGGAGTTGGGGCAAGTTCTAGTAATAATTATGGTGGAACCCCTATTGTTGAAAGTGACTCTAGTAGTGAGGATGAGGATAGAGATAGTTAAGAGAGTGAAGATGAAAGTGATAGGGCAACACCTCCGGATGAAAATATAATAAGAAAGGATAGGGTTAGATATAATAGCAATGATAATAGACCTTTTTTATCTTGGGGATGACATTCAGTAATGCTATAGCTGCAAGAGAAGCTCTTGTAAGGTAGGGAGTGGCTGAAGGAAAAAAATTGAAAATTAAACCAAATGAGCCTACAAGAATTAGAGCCAAATGTGTCACTGAGTCCAATTGTCCCTTTGTTATCCTAATATCAAAAGATGGTTCTAATTCAGGGTTGGCAGTAAAAACACTTAATCCACAACATAGCTACTATAAAACCTTTGATTCTCCTAGTTGTAGTCAGTCCTTTCTAGGGGTGTGCATTCGGTCGGTTCGGTCAGTTTTGGGTTAATTTTTTGACCGAACCAAACTAACCGAATTTATGAAAGATGAAACTGAACCGATCAAATTAATAGGGAAAATCGAACCATTTTTTAACCGAATTGTTTGGTTCAATTTTTGGTCCGTTCGATTTTTAGGCTACAGGCCCACAGGCTTAATTCAACTTTTTTATTCGATGATCTGACACTAAGAGTCATATTTTTCTGTAGGCCCATAGACTTAAAACTTTCAATTTTTTCATTTTATAATCTAACATTAAGCTTCATACTGTTATAGAATTCACATATTACATAAATATTAAAACAAAATAAAAGATTTTCTCAATAAAAAAAACTTCAATAATTCAGTCCATATAGTTCAAATTAACAACATACATGACATATATTAATAAAAATCCAATCCACTGTTTGAACAAAAATTCTCTATGCTTAAGTTTATGTTAGCATAACACCGCAAGTGTACGGATTGTGCCAAGTAATAAAATGATGAGTAGAGTATCGTTTCCACGAGGAAAGGGTACTAAGTACTAATTGTCAATCTATTCTCCCTAGCTAGCACAAATCAAATTAAATTGCAAGAACTAAATAAATTAAAATAAACTATCTACTCTAATTAATCTAATTAAATCAATGGGGATAAACTAGAGATTGGATTTGTTTCACTAGTTAGGACTTGAATTATGGAATTAAATTCAACTATTTCATTAATAACAATCAAGGGTAAACTACTCAAATTACCTAGAGTCTCTTTCGAGATCATCTAAGCATGCCAAAACTAATTACCGCCTATTTCATGGTCAAGTCAATTAATTATGGCTCATTAAGTTCCTTAACAATTTATTGATCTCCGAAGGATTTTTCTACTTTTGTGATCTAGGTTCCTAAGTTTTACGAGTCTATGAGCTGATAAATCATGCAACTTTCGTTGTCTCTAACCTATCTACAAACATGCAAATAATTGAGCCCTTAATTGAAAACATGACATTAAGCACAACTCATAAAATTGACTGAAAATTAATTCATTGAAAGAAAATAAGAATCCAAACAAGTAATAGACTAGCTACATAAATCCAAACTCTAAAGATAAATTAGCCACACATGGTTGTGGCGATGAACACAAACATAATAAAAAGAGTCAAAGATGAAGAAGAAGAAGAAGTAATAATTGTTGCTCTTGAATCTTGCACAACTCCTTTTTCAATCTTCGTTGAGTGCTTGTTTGTGTCTTTAAAGTATGAATGGAAGTGAATGGAATGGAATTATATGGAGCGCCCCCCTCCCTCCCTTTAAAACGCTCTTATATTCCCTTTTATAAGCTAGGTCTCATGGAAAACCTAGTTGCACTTGAATTCTTCAACTTCTTTTGAAAATGAAACTTTTTCTGCTCATCATGGTTTCAGTCACGGGATGACACAAGTGGTAACACGTCATTAATTTTACGTCATGGCTTCCATCATGGTGTAACACATCTAGCGACGACCTTCTTGTAATTCCTCAATTTGCACAGAAGAGATCATGGCTTCCATTATGGTGTGACACATCCTGCGACATCATAGCTCCCATCATAGTGTGACACATCCAGTGACGATTGTCACATCTTCTATCATAGTGTGACAAAATCCACTACGCACTAGTCCTTGATTATTTTGGAGTTCCTTTCTAGACTTACCTATAAAAAGGGAAGTACTTATTAATATTAAAATAAAAACTCCTAATTAACCAAAATTAAATAAAGGATAATAAAATTTAATTAAAGGTTTAAACCAAAATAATTTCTTATTAAACCTAAGTTCTACCTAATCATAGCTAATTATTTATTCAAAATTCATTAAAATTCAACTTAAAAACATGTGATAAATTACACACATCAAATTCCCCCACACTAAAGCTTTGCTTGTCCTCAAGCAAAAATCAGATTTAAACATTTAAACACAAGCTCAATCACAACCAAAGAGTTACAATTTCTAAGATATGCAAGTTGACAACACCGAGACTGAAACATGTTTACTAAAGAAGATAATCAGACAAAAATACACCATATATGAACGATTTACTAATCACAACCTAAGCACATAACCTTATTGAAATCCAATAAACATAACCTTAGGAGAAAAACAAAATTGGTTCTAAATGCGTTTTATGCTCCATTTCACAACATCTTTTCTTTTATTTGATGAGTGCGTTTTATGCTCCTTCTCTTCCTTTTTATCTCTCAAATTCGATCTTCCCACTCTTAGTAATCCTACGTCGTTCCCGCACTACTAAGCGTGGATACCGCTAAGTGGGTCTTTTAGATACTCTTACTTTATTTAGAGCATTGGAGAAAATTTAGAGCAAGTAAAAATTTGAAATTAAGCATTGCTCTAATTTAAGAAAAGAGATTTTTTTTTTTGTAAAATTTTGCTCAATCTCCCAAAATCATGCTCAAATTTAATCTTTCGGTTCATGCTTAGGTTGTAAGAACTAAATCTTTCATACATAATGACCATGTTCAACTATCTTAATTAATAAACCATTCAATATTTCGATAATTAAATCCAAAATGCACAGTTATATACTTGCACCCTAAAATAGTAATTGAGCATCAATTTTGCGCAAAAATAAAACAAAAAGTTGTAAGGACAAGCATTTCAATGAATGTGGAAAAACGAGTTGAAAGTTAATGAATCTTATCATTTTTTTAAATTTTTTTATTTT
>CATIWM010049246.1:0-10834 GCA_949671775.1 Mallotus repandus
ATGATAAATTTAATGTTTTTATCATAAAGTTTACATTTTATGGTAAAAATATCACCTTTATCATTTTAAATTATTTATTTCTGTATTTTATTCATTTTTATCAATATTTCAGAAATTTTATTATTTTTATTAAATTTTCCCAATTTTTATTGTATTTTTACTATTTTTGTCATATTTATGCCTTTTATGGTAAATTTAGTATTTTTATCGTAAAGTTCACATTTTTATGGTAAAAATATCATCTTTATCATTTTAATTTGCTCATCCCTGCATTTTTATTTATTCATATTAATATTTCTATATTTTTATTACTTTTAGTGTCTTTATGCCTTTTGGGGTAAAGTTGTCATTTTTATACTAAAGTGGATATTTTTATAGTGAAAATGACATTTTTGCCACTTACTTTTAATTCTGCATTTTATTATTTTTATCATATTAATTGCATTTCTATTATTTTCATTTTTTTTTTGATAAATTTATTATTCTTATCATAAAATTCATATTTTTATGGTGAAAATAATATTTTTATCATCCCTTGTATTATTTCACTTGCATTGTTATTGTTTTTATTGCAATATTCATTATATTTGTTATTTTTATTGCTTTCTTTGATAAATTTATTATTTGGATCATAAAGTTAATATTTTTATGGTGGAAATAATATTTTTATCATTTTTATTATTTTATTTGCACTCTCATTATTTTATTTCTCCATTTTGATTTCATAATATTTATCTCATCATAAAAATCTCTTTTTTATATATAATAAAAATGGTGACTTCACACTAAAGTACCCAAATTTCAAAACTTTGCATCATGCATCCATTAGCATCCTTGTTTTTTTATTTGTTTAATTATTCCTTTATTTATTATTTCAATTATGAATGAAATATATTAAATTATCTTAAATGTGATGTGTGCTTGCATGTGTGTGAGGACGAACCCTTGTTTTGCAGGATTATTAGAATATGATTTTTATTTCCATTTCATTATTTTGATGCAATTAATAGATTAGGCTTTTCAAGGTAATGTAATCCTTAATCCCAATTCCCCCTTTTATTTTCTATTTTGGGTGTATTTATTAGAGAGGCTCTTTTCTTGGGTTGGAATCCTTAATCCCTTTTCTCATTTTTTTTATTTCGCTTATTTACTTGCTTATTTTGATTATTTCTTGCATGCTTGTGTACTACGTGATATATGCATACTTGCTTACATGATCATTTGCTTGATTGAAGAATGCTTGTTTAATTATTATGTGATGTATGCTCATTCCATTTCCAATTTAAACTGACTAATGATTGAATGTGGTAAAATGCATCTTAAAACTAAAACTAGGGTGAAGTAGTGAATGAATAAGTAATGTGTATAATAAGAAACATGATAAGTAACTCCTACCCCTTGAACCCGGATTCTTTGGTTAAGAAAGTAGGTTTTTAATTCACTTTGTCCCGATTCAAGTTAGGTAGCAACTCCAAATCTACGAGGCCTATTCATACAGACCCTCCAAAAAATAATAACAAACGGAAATCTAGTAGATGGTCACCATTAGTTTGTGTCCCCTGATGCTATAAGCTCACAGATCCTATGATCGTGATCCCCGACTAATCACAAGTATGATGTGACAATAATTTAACGAAAAATCTGTTTAAATTTAACAGACGTCAAATTAAGGATGTAAAAATTACAAAAATAAAAGTTTGAGGACTCTATTAAAGATAAAAATTTAATAAGGACCAATCAAAAGAAAACCAAAAAATTTAAGGATCTTAAAATGGTTTGAGCCACACATTTTTAAAAGCAACATATGATACATTGCTTTCAGTAAGCACACAAAATGTTGCTAGTAAGATCTTTCCACTAGCTTTCTCTGTTGTTGACTTTAAAAATGATGCATCTTAGGAGTGGTTTTTCAGAAACTTGAAAAAAAAAAAAGCAATAGTAGGCAGGAACTATGCATAGTAGTATTACACAAACATAAAAGCATTGAAAAAGCAATAAAAAATATACCTTAAAGCTGCACATGGTATCTGCATATACCACTTGTTAAACAATCTGAAAATAACGTCAAAAAAACACAAAAAGAATTAAGGAATTCTTTTTCCAAGCAGCATATATATATACTAAAGAAGAGTTTGAGTAAAGCATGAATGAGCTAGACACAATTGATGCAAGGATAAGACAGTATTTACATAGCATTGGGTGTCACAAACGGGCTAGAGCTTTCTCAATCAATAATAGATGCTCAACAATGACATCAAATATAGTTGAATCAATGAATGCAATTAACAACACTGCAATAATTACTAATTTCCAGAGTTCTCGAGTACATGCACTCTTTAATACAAGACTAGAGCTATAAAAACATAAATAATGCAAAATCAACATTCACCAACTTCATAACAAAAGCATAAGAAATGTTGAATGAAAATTTCATTCAATACTTAAGGGTACAAGTAACATACACAATTGTTTTGGTTTTATTTATTGTTGTTATTATTTAATACACAATTATTGTACTTAATATTATTTTTATTAATTCCATTTGTCTAGTTGTTGTTGTTATTTCTATTCACACTAAAAATAAATCGATACAAATAGGTAAAAGCTTCAATTGAAAATGTATTCATAATTTCTAACACTCAAGCAAAATTCATTATGAATATCAATGAAAGAACCTGCACCTCAAACAGATTCCAAATTGATGAGCTGCCATGCCCATATGCTTTTGCAATGCTCAAGCAACTGAATCAAGATCTTTACAGCTATTGCTCAAGCTACTATAGAAAGTAGACATTATTGGCAATATATTAAAAAACAGTATATCCAATTGGGAATAAAACATCATGGAACATACCAATTCAAGAGCAATAAATATTAGTTCATCACCAATAGAAAGAATAAAAGCTAAGAGACCAAAAAAGAGAAGAATTAAAGCATCATGGAAGAACAAAATTCAAAAAAGATGCAAAAATTTTAGTAGCCTGACCACAACAAAAAGACATGCAAAAATCAGTTAAAGGAAACATTTCAATAGCTATTTGTTTACAAAAATAAAAAAATGTTCATATTTATTTACTGAATTTCATGCACTAAAACAAATTCATTCAATTTCTTAAAAATCTTGAGGGGCAGAATCCTAAAAATCTTGAAACCCTTAGTCTATATTGAGGGGGGGGCACATTGAATAAAATTTCATACACTTGCACTTATGATTTTTCTTTATCATTCAAAATTTTTTGTCAAAGTCAAAAAGGGGAAAATTGTTGAAAATTTGCATGATCAAATGTTAATCCATCCTTATTTTGACTTTAACAAATATTTTTGGACAACTCATGCTTTGTATTTAAGTGTGTTTATAAGCCTAGGTACATAATTATGTTCAACAAAAGCAAGGATTAAAGACCTAGTTTAAGACCAAGTTTGAGGGCAATTTAAACTCATTTGAAGCCTTCAAAGACCCCTACATATGTCCCCTAAAGCATGGGAAGTGAACCAAGTGCAAAGGAGGTCGTTTGGGGCCAAAACATTCAAAATTTCTTTAAACCAGCCTACGCTCATGATTTTTAGCCCTACCCACATGATCCCGAGCCTATGCTCATAATCTCGAGCTATCTTATAACCAAAGCTTAAAGAAAAAGGTTGCCACCCTTACGATCCACCCTCACTAACCCAAGTTGTTAGTGAGTAGTCTCTAATGAGTAAATTTATGAGTAAAGTTTATATTTTTCAACACTCACGATCCCAAGCCTACTATCAAAAATTCCACATTGGAAATTTATAGAGGAGGTATTTGGTCTATAAACGTGGGTGCTACATGCCCTAATAGGATAGCCTTTTGGGGAGAGGGTAATGGCCCCGTGACAATTAGTATCGGAGTTGATTTTACTCTTTTCCAATGTGGGATCCTCACGAGAGACACTAGGATCGAGGTAGGTCTAAACTAGGTGGGTCCTTCTCCTCCCTTGGACAAGCAGATGGTATAACGAGGGCATTGCACAATCAGGTGGGTAGAATATCACGAATCCTGCATTGGAAAGTTATGGAAGAGGTCTTGGGTTTATAAATATGGGTGTTGTATACCCTAACAAGCTAGCCTTTTGGGGAGAGGGTAATGGCCCTATGACACAATGCTCACTCTCCTGAGCAAGTCAAATTCTGTAAAAGCTGAAAGTGCATTTGATGTGAAGAAGAAGGTTGGCGATAAAATTAATAACTTCCAATAGCTAGCTAGAATTCAAGCCATAAATATAATTTGAGTCTAAAAACTTTATTTAAGAAGTTAGAAACTTTAAAATAGCATTGATCATTATTCTTAGCATTTCTTAAAGCTCTCAAATTCTTGTTTATTACATTTATTGTGAGTGTTTGAGTGTTTGGTTTGGGATTAGCTAAGAAAAACTCTTATTTGTATGGTTTGGTGTTAGCCAAGGTAAAACACTTTGTAATCAATTTTATAAATAGATTGGTGGGTTGTTGAAAATCCTAACTTGCGATGTTGGGTGGAGGCATAGGATTGATTTGATATGAACTCCTTAAATCCTTATGTTCTTACTTCTACCTTTCTATTAATTTTTTATCATTTGTTATTCTTCTTTAATTTTCTTTAATTTCCCTATTCACCCCCCTTTAGGCCCTTTTCAATTGGTATCAGAGCTTAATTTCATGGAGAGTGAAATTATAAACTTCTCTTCTCTAAGTCCTTTCTTTAATGGTGTAGACTACCCATATTGGAAATTCAAAATGGAACTCTATCTTGATAGTGATCTAATTAGATTATGGGATGTAATCATGGATGGTTAGGAAGCTCTAAAAGCCAAAGTTAATAATATTAAATTCTTCATTGATGGAAGTCAATGGACTCAGGAGTAAAAAGATGAGAATCACAAGAACAAGAAGGCCATGACTATTCTACTTGCCTTAACGTCTAAAGATGAAGGAGACAAGGTTCAACATTTTTAATCTGCAAAGGAGAAATAAGAGACTCTTAAAAATCACTATAAAGGACATCTGTAAGTAAAGAGCAAGAAGGTTCAACTCCATGTCTCTGAGTATGAACTTTTCAAGATGAAACCATAGGAATCAATCACCTAAATGACCAACCATCTCAATGCTCTTCTCATGACTCTATAGAAGTTGGGAAACACTACTCAAAGGAGGAGATCAACACCAAGATTCTAAGAATTCTACCTAAGAAGGATTGGGAATCAAGAGTGAGCTATACTAAGGAAGCTCATAATCTATCCAAACTTTCTATCGACATTCTTGTTGGAAAGTTGTTGACTAATGAGCTTACCTTGAAGCAAAAGGGAAAATGAAAGAAAAATGAAAAATGAAAAGAAGAAAGGAATTGCCTTAAAGCTTCTTAAGATATGTGTGATGATGAAAGCCTTGTTAACTCCAGTCACTATAAGAATTTTTAACTTTAACGACCAATTTTTGCGACCGGCTCTTACAAAGGACGCAAAAGGGCTACTTTTAGTGACCTTTTTTTTAAAGGTCCCGTAAATGTGAAAAAAAAGTCAACTTTTGAGACCATAACAAAATCCTTTCGTTATAAATGATCAAGTCCAGTAGCAAATAAACAAGGCAACTTAAAAAATTCCAAATATATGGTGGGTCTTCTAAAAATCTAGGGTTTAATTCCTTTTTTTTTAAGGGAAAATCTCCTCTCAATCCTCTCTTAAAGCCATCTCAATCACTCTTTCTCTAAAAATTGAAATTTATGGAAACCTATAAGAAAAACCCTAACTTTGCACTTTTACCTTCTCCTCGAGCACTATCAGACTCGACCCACTCTTTACATTATGATTCTTCTCGGTCAGGACATGCAACAAAGCCCTGGCAATCGCAATCATCTCAGGAACTAATCCACTCTTTGAATTGAAATCTATTACTCCAAAGCTTTAATCTATAGCTTCAACAATTGAATTTCGTTAAGCAGACTCTCTCGCTCACATAACCTGCATTGTTATTACCGAAGCTACCATTGCTCTTCACATAACCACCGTTGTTTCTCGTAAAGCCAGAGGAAATCATTATTGTCGAAACAAGATGGAGAAGGCTAGTTTGGGAGAGAGGAAGAGAGCATTTATGAGAGTTAGAGAAAGAGAGCGAGAATGATTAAAGCAATGACGGCGAAGAGAGATATTATTATTTACGATGGTGGAGGGTGATTGAGGAATGCTGAGATAGCTGAAATGAGGTAAATTAATCAAAATTTTCTTGTCAGATTCTAAAATTTGTTTTTTTTTTGTTTCAAATTTTCATCCATAAAAAATTTCTTTAGCTTTCTAAACTAACTTCTATGATAATTTCAATCCCTACTTACTTTTTGATTTAATACTTAAATCATTTACAATTCATCATCATCAACAACGCTATTTATTTTCTATCTCAAATTTAATGCAAGGGGTTTCTAGATTGCTTACACTTATCTCTCAATCAGAGTTTTTTTTCTTTTCAAGTGCTTATTTCTCTGAGCAAAGCACATGCACAGAGTTACACGTGTGGCATAAATTGACAGAATTGCTTTATATAGTGTGAAATATTTGGATTTTAGTAATGGAAAATGCAGTTTCAACTATTTATATTACTGTCACTAATCATCTCTTCTGTAATAGCATCATTTTCTTTTCAAAATGTTCAAGTGTTGAATCTTGTTTTGTGTTAGGTTTAAAGAATTTGGATGCTGCAATTGTGAACTTTTGGAAATGCTTAGATTTACTTAAAGTTACAGTGCCAATTGGAATATTAGAGACAGTTCTATGAGATATATACATTGGATGTGTTTTGCATGATTAGGGGATTGCCTTGATTTATAAAGACTTTGTATAACATGATTTTCTATAAATCTGAATAAGAAGCATTGCATCGTATAACTCAGAAATCCAAGTGACTTATTTAATAGTTCTTTTCCTTTTATGGTTGACAAATTCTTAAGTGAAGTTTTACTTCAGATGTATGCTCATATATTATAAAGCTTTCTATAATTTGAAGAGGATATCAATTGGGTATATGTTCACTTCAATGTTAGAGATCTGGCTTATGGACCATATCATGGTTGACTCTCCTTTGGCTTTCGTTAAGAAATATTACGTTTAGTGGTTAGTTCTGTTAGAATCTATACCATTTCCTACACTCTTGTTACTCCTATGCAAGCAGACAATGTGGTTAGCTGGTTATATAGAGACCAAAAGCTCTGGATGTCTTTCATGCATATGCTTTTTTCTTTTCTTTTTTTTTTTCAATATTTACTTTTTTCTTCAGATTGCTAATAAATTATAATCAAGCCATTGTATTTAATAAAGGAGAAACTAGATTACAGGTGCCTTTTCTTTCACCATTTTTTAGCAAAGTTTGTCATGATCAGGTAGATAATATGAGTACCTAAAATCTATATTTATTTTGTTGCTCAACTTATGTTCATTATGAGTGTAAGAAATATTATTTACATCAATAGTAAAACCAGAGGTACATTTTTATTTTCATCTGAATTGACAAAAACATCTTTAGTTTTTTACTTCATTATTGAGCTATCTAAGATGAAATTCTATCCTTATATCTATCTTGTCAACATTTTAAAGTGAAACATTTACTATATTTTGCAGGATGGTTTCTTTGCAATTATGCACCTTGTACATATATTTGTTGTATTTCCTTCTTGTTCCAAACTGGGAATTTGAAGCTTTAAGTGTAAATTTGTTTGATTATGCATTTGGTACTCAAATTGTGAGTAGAATCATATAACCTTAGCACTTAATGAGAAAATACTATTAAGTCTTAGATCCACATTATCCACAATGAAAAGTTTAGGCAGTTGAAATAAATAATAACATTTTCCCCTCTAAAGTTATATTTTTTCAAACCGATTTTGATAATATGAAACCTTAATTCTAGTCTTTCTCTTTCTATCTCTATGTTCTGGAACTAATTTGGACCAACATGGTTTTATAGGTGATTTGTGGGGTAAGTGGAAGTCTTGAACCTCCTTGTGATGCAGTTGGCCTAATCAATAGATTTTTTTTAGTGAACATCATCTATATCAGCGTCCTATATACAGAAGAACAAAGGTTATTTCCTAGATAATGCTCTAGCATCAACTTTCTTACCTGTAAAGGATTTTAACCTTAATTATTCACACAGTAATGCAGTGTTAACTCTCCTGATTATGGACCTTTGACTCCAAATTCACCTTCTTGGTGCCTTGCTCCATTTGATCTTAAGGGTATCTTAAGGTTAGCTTTCCCTTTTTTCTTCTTCTTTATTTATCAGTTCCACTTACTAGTATTAGACTTTGGTTTTGGAGTTTAAAAAGGAACCTGAAAATGAAATATATGGATGACAAACATGTGCATTTATTACTTATGGTTTAGTTCTCTAATGAGAAAGTACTACATTGATAGTCACTATTCATATTGTTTGATTATGCAAGCCTGTTGGACACTTAAAAGTGCTCATTATATTCTTGCATAAGATTATTTGCTCAATTGTCATGTCATTGACCTATTTTTTTTACAAACTAAAGACCTTTTTCTATTGTCTATATTCTAGGTATTTGAATGTGAATACTAAATATTTTTGCTGAATAAAAAAATTTTAGCTTCTTAATGGCTGTTGTTACTTGTTTTTTGGGCTTGCATTTTGGGCATATATTTGTTCATTTTAAGGTATGATACCCATTGGGCTCGAAATAGATGTGCTTTTATAAGTTAATTATCGCATGCCTTTTATCATGTAAAAGTTCATAGATCTGTCTTAATGACGTGGTTTGTGTTTGTTTGTTTGTTTTCTTTTTATTTGGATATGAAGCACAATTACTAAGCTAAATTTATTTTATGCCATTTTTGTTTTGTTTACTTAAAGTAGAAAAGTAGCATAGTATTTTGCATAGTTTTTAATATAATAACAGACACATTGATAGACCTTATTCACTTGCATTTCATTTGGTGGGTGATGGGTTGTCATGAATCCACTATTTGCGTTTTTCATGATTCTTGGTGCAAAAATTTCCTCTTAAAAGCTCTCTGTCAATACTTTATTTAGTTGAACTGAGTACTTGTTGGTTGCAACTTTTTGTTATATAAATGATAATACTAGTACTATACAATCTGATTATTAGAAGGAACCTTGATTTCCTACACTCTTGATTCTGTTAAAGTATGTTCTTCCCCATATTTTATAGCCATTCTTATTTATATTCATTTATGTTTCTTTCTTGATGTGCGCTTAGATCTTTAAATTCCCTCTTCTTCCTACAGTTTGCATCAATTTACACTTTTGTTCTTCTAGTGTTTTTTTTTAATGTTCTTGGATCGTAAGATCCACTTATCCTTGTTTCATGTTATATGATTTTTATCATGTTCCTTTGTAATTTTCTTTTTCTTTCCATAATCTCATTGGTTTGATTTACTTAACTTTTTTTATTTAGGTATTTTCCCAAGATCTTTGTGCTCAATTTACTGTTATATTAGTTTTCTTCTAAAAAGTCAGGAACTTGCTTTGGCCAATAAGAACAGAGCAACGTAGAAGCAATTTTAACTTTAATTGTTCCTTTTACCTCTTGTAGGCAAATAACCAACTTGGTTAATGTGAGTTGGATAATCTTTTGTAGGATTTTTGCTTAGGGCTTCTCTAGGGTAGTTTGCCAATTTACTACTCACAACTAATACCTGAAAATGTGAGTTTCCTTTGTTTGTTCTCTTACATTTTGTCTTATCTGTTATAATAAGACTTAGGAATAATAGTTACATGAACTGGTAGAGGGTATTTTTTTTAGCCTTGATGCTTTGTTTGAGTTGATATGATTTTGTATGTATTTTAGTTATCATAATATTTTCAACTTCTAATTTCATTGACCAAAATATCCTAGGTGTTGTGCTTCTATAATGACTATAATGACTAATGATTGCTACTTTAATTTCTTAAAAGAGGCTACATTATTTGTATTTCATACTTTCAGAAATCACATAAGGGTTTACAGTGTGGTGATGTTGTAAGCATCCAATTTCGGGATGACTAGAGAATGAATGCTACAGAGGATTTCGATGATGAAAATATTATAAACAGGTCTTCAATATTTAAACTTTGAAATCTCAAAAGGTGTAGATGCATTTTCAAGGGGATTTAATTGGTTTTTAAAGGACTTAATTTGTTAAATTTTATTTCTTTTATAATTAAAAGTTAAAAAAAATTTAATGAATCGATCGGAATTATGTAATTTCGATCGAGATTACATCTGATTGGAATTATGTATTTTCGATCGGAAATACATAGTCCCGATCGGGATTATATTCTTCGGATTGTGTCCGTCTACATTTTTTTTATTTTATTTTTCTTTTTAGTAAATAAAAATTTATTTTTTCTTATTTTTTGATTGGTGGAATGATGTGATAAATCCTTTTTCTAGGATTTATCTGGATTTTTCTAGAAATAAAAGTCCTTATTAAACCAAAACTTTATCTCTTGTAACTTACAGGAGAATACGTTTGTTAGCTAGAGTTTTTCTATATAAACCCAACTTAATGCTCCTAAAAAAAAAAACCTTTTTGAAGACACAGCATACACACCTATGTACCCAAAGCCTAAAAAAATATCTTTTACGTATCGTTGTAAAGGAGCAGTAGGCTTGTTGAGAAAAAAAAAAGTTCAACTGTTGAAAATCTATTCAAAGCAACAGTGATTCACACCACTCTGAAAAGCAAATCAATACCGCATCATTCTAATGCATCTTCTTTCTCTTTTCTTTTTATTTGATTTTATTATTTGATTTAATTTTCTTTACCTTTAATTCATTCTAACCTCTTTTTTTGATTTTGTTTCATGTTTTGGTGGGGAT
>CATIWM010049251.1:0-13534 GCA_949671775.1 Mallotus repandus
AACAGCTCTGTCAGTGTTGGGCTTCACCCAAGGGAAATCAGGAGGCTGCCATCCTACCAAACTTTGGACCTTCAGGTTTCTAGAGTAAGTGAACTCCCCAACCCTTTCCATGCATCTTCTAATGTCCTCTACTCCGCTCAGAATCTCTCCCAGTTTGTTAACAGGGCCTGCTTTGAGATGAAAAATATAATTATTCCTCCAGTTCCAGATTCTCCAGATGGTTGTAGCCCAAAGGATTTTACTCATCGGTAGAAACGATTTGATTTCCCGTTGATCAAGCGGACTGTTGTGCTGTACAAATTGAATACCTAATTTGTTATGCAGTAGCATGCCCTCCAAAATGTGGTAATCCGTATTACTCCTATAGATATATATATGTATTTCCCATCTGTTAAACAAAGCCCTAACCTCGTCCCTTCACCGAGAGCCTAATTCCTACCCGATAATGAAAAAAGAATGTTACTCAATCACTCATTGGAGTGTCCGGGCAGATCAACATAAGAAGATGTGTATCAATAAAAATGACTATGCAGATCTATTTTGAGTATATTACAGGCTTCGAATTGATTAAAAATATTTCTAATATCAAGTTGTATATGTGTCTGAAGTAGATTTATCTTTTGAAATGTATAAAATATACACAAACATGTCGGAGACAGAAACATGATAGAATTTGTTGGTGAGAATCAGGCAGCCGGTATTTTTAGAGGCTGCGACAGGATAGAATTGTTGGGTTTTGAAGAATTAAAGAAAGAAAATTGAATTTTTGGAGCTGCAGTTGTTACTTTACTTACAAAGTTAAAGAATGATATTGGATGAGAGGTGAATGGGAAGGCCCAGAAGGCTACATGTTGTCGGCTAAAAATGAATGAGAATAGATCACACAAGCACGGGTAATTTATCAAATTATGGTAACAAAAAAAAATTTAATTCCAAGCACTTTTAAAAGTAATTTTTTTTGGTATTTTTAAAACTATTTTCTAATTTATGGTACTTTTAACTCATGTGGAGAGGAGAAAAAATTTTATCAAAATTTTGTGGGTCATACCGCATGTGTCAGTGGCGGTATGACCACTTTTTATTTTTTTTGGTTTGAGGCCATACAGCCACTGGCAGTGGCGGTATGGTCCCTTTTACTTTTTTTTTTTTAAATTTTGGCCGATTATTTTTATTTTTATTTTTAATTTTTTAATTTAATTTTAATATTATAATAATTATGATTAATTAATTATAATAATTAAAAAAGAATATAATTATTATAATATTATGATTTTTTTATTTTAACATTATTATTATTATTATTATTGGGTAATTTACCAAATTATGGTAAAAAAAAAATTTATTTCCCAAATTATGGTACTTTAAAAGTAATTTCTTTTTTTGTGGTAATTTGTGGAACTATTTCCTAATTAATTTATTTTTTATTTTATTTTAATATTATAATGATTATGATTAATTAATTATAATAATATTAAAAATAATATCATAATTATAATAATATTATGATTTTTTTGTTTTTTTAATTTTAACATTATTATTATTATTATTATTATTATTATTATTATTATTATTATAATTAATTAATCATAATCATTATAAAATTAGGCCATAATGGTCATTTCAATACGTTTCAATGCATAAAAGTCATAAAGGTCAATGACAATCCATGTAAATTCATGTAGACACACATGAAATAATAATAATAATAATAATAATGTTAAAATTTAAAAAAAAAACCATAATAATATCATAATTATAATATTGTTTTTATAATTATTATAATATTAAAATAAAATAAAAAACAAAAAATTAAAAATAAAATTAAAAAAATCGGACAAAAAACAAAGGAGAAAAAGGAACATACCTCCACTATGGGTGGTTGTATGGCCCAAAATAAAAAAAATGGCCATATTGTCATTGACATAGTCGGTATAGCCCATAAAATTTTCTCTCCCCTCCACCTCAGTTAAAAATATCTTAAATTAAAAAATAATTTCAAAAATATTACAAAAAAAATTACCTTTAAAAGTATCATAATTTAGAAAATATTTTTTTTTACTATAATTTGATAAATTATCTGCATGTAACAACTGTAGTCTAAGAGTTATCTGTTAATAACTAAAATTAAAATGTAAAACAGAATAAAAGAAAACACATCGCTTTTTGCATCTACTGCTGTTAGTGTTATATATATATATTAGTTCAAAAACCTGAAGTAACATAAAAGTTTTGCGAAAGATTGGGAATCTAAGTTACAGAAGCAGGTCGTAATCATTAATCCAATTCTACCAATTGTCTGCGAAATTCTGCGGTTATTGATATATAAAATTAAGTTTTATTTAATTTAAATATTAATACAATTTTAAAACATAGTATCTCCTTATCCTTTGTCCACATTGATAAGGTCAACACGTTTATGCATAAGACCTTGCGCAATAAAAATAATATATTTGGTATGTTACTAAATAATAATAATAATAATAATGTATTTCGTAAGATTACAGAGAATTTCCTTTTCCTAGAAATTCCATGGCATAAAAAAATATTAGTGCCATATACAAAATTTCAATAAAAATTAACTAAAAAGCACCCTTGCTTTTGCCTCTTCATTGTATTTTTTTAAATAGGGTGAATTATATTTTCTTCTCTTGAAATTTGACCAAATTTACATTTTCTCCTCTCTTATTTAAAAATTAAATTTTTTTCTTCTTAAATTTTTATTCTGTCAACATTTTAGTCATTTTAATAGAGTTTCGATAATTTCTTATACTAAAAAAATACTTAGATCCCTATACTTTATAAAGATAAAACAGTTTAATCCCTCTATTTAAATAATATAACACAATTCAATCCCTCAAATTTTAATTATTTTAAATTTAAAAATTCAATATCAATTAAATTTTTAACACCTGTATATGCAACTGCCAATAAATTAAGTAAAAATTAAATAATAAATTTTTCAACAATTTTATTTTATATTAACTTTTTTGCACTTAGTTTAATTAATTTTCTTTTTAATAACTTTAGAATAAAATACTGAAATTTGATTAATTTTGGTTTTTAAAGTGAAATTAAGTAAATTAATGAATTCATTAAATTTATTATATGATTTTTAACTATAAAGTATTGATAAAAATATATGTAAATGTTAAAAAAATAGTTGCTCTTAAAAATTTAATATTTAAAATTTTAAAATTAAATTATTTAATTTTATTAAAATACAGATATTAAACATTATGTTTTTGTAAAAATAGAGGGACTAAATTGTATGTTATTATAAAATAGAGGGGCTAATTATTTTTTTTTAATATAAGAGATTCACCAAAAACTTATCGGAAGGATTTAAATATTGACAAAATGAAAACAGAAGGATAGAAAAAATTTAATATTCAAATAAGAGGAGAAAAAGTGTGAATTAGGACTAATTTTAGAGGGAAAATATATTTTGCTCTAAAAAATAATAATCAAAGAGAAACTGTGCCATATACGTAAAAATATTTTAAAAATATATATGCTAATTTATAATTGTTTTTGAAATAATTCTATTAAAAATATTTTTTTTATAAAAATAGTAAGACTATATCATTTATTGGTTAAAATTCAATAATTGTAAAATAAATTGAATAGAATTTTATTAAAAATATGACTATTTTATACTATATATAAAAGTATGAATAGAGGAAAATTTTTTTTGGACGAAAATAGACACGTACTTTTTATATATTCACAAAAATAGTCTTTATTTGATTTTCAAAAGATTTTAAAATTGATGGTAATAGTTTTAGTTTGTATTTTAAAATTTCAAATTTTATATTTAAAAATGGTATATGTTTAAATAAAAATAAAATAATTATATTGTATTGATTATCAAATTTAAATAAATAAATAAAATTTTAAATTAGTATAAGATTCATATTTATTTTAATTATATATTATAAATAAAAACGATATTACTCATACATATTAATTTTTATATTCTATAATTATGTTATATTTTTTATTTTTCACACATAATGTTTAAAACTATCACTATTGTAAATATGTGAACATTTTTAAACAATTATTTTTATGTTAGTATTCTTTTTTATAATAACTCTGAAAATCTAAATATACATTTTATATGAATTATTGTCAATAATATATATTATTCATTATCAACAATTTTAACTATTAATATTATAATAATTTTTATTTTTATACTAAAAAATTAAAATAAATTATACATTTAATAACTATTTTAATGCTTGTATTGTACGTGAGAAAAAAATTAGTAAAGCTAAAAGTAAGTTAGTTATAGCTAGGAATATACATACACCAAGTGCAAATTTATTCCATTAAAATTAAATAATTAAAATAAAAACTCACTTTATTTGAGCTAATTTTATGTGTCAACATCTTAAGGAACACATTAAAATTCTATTTAAAATTTTTTTGAGAGAATATTTAAATTTTTTTCAACTCTCCATGTTTATGTATCTATATTAATTTTTGGTCACATACGTCGTCATTTTTTTTATTTTTATTTATTTTTTAAAATTAATATTAATATTTTAAAATCAATGATTTTAAAGATTCATATACATATAATTTTTTTTTTATTAAAATCACAGATAGTCAATTTTTATTGAATTTTAACTAATTTAATTTAACCAAAAAGATCATAATAATAATAAATATTTTCCAGCTACTAATTTTACGTGATTGTGTAATTCGAATTCAAAATGTCACTCAAGTAAGAATAACTCCATGACAAAAATTTTAATGGTTGCTGGTGTATATATATATATATATATATATATATATATTCCTTTCTTAAAAATAAAATGACCACTAACTAAATTAAATTAAAATTACAAAATTTTTAATTAAATAAATTCTCTGTATCAAAATTATATTTAAATATATTTTATTAACAGAAACTGCAATTTGGACTTAATTGATATTTCAAATTCAAACTACGCAATCACGTAAAATTAGTAGTTGGAAATCATTTATCTTTATTATGAGCTAATTAAATTAAATTAGGTAAAATTCAATAAAAATTTACTATTAGTGGTAAGTTAAAATTCAATACAAATTGACTGTTGGTGATTTAGATAAAAAAATTAATATATCACTGATAGTCAATTTTTATTAAATTTTAACTAATTTAAGTTAACCAGACTATAATAATAATAAATGTTTTTGAACTACTAATTTGATGTGATTGCATAATTTGAATTCAAAATATTACTTAAGTAAGAATAACTCCATGGCAATAATTTTAACGGTTGGTGTGTACATATATATTCCTTTAAAAAAAAACTACTAACTAAATTAAAGAAAAATTACAAATTTTTTAAAAAATAAATTCTCTATATCGAAATTATATTTAAGTATATTTTTATTTGCAGAAACTGCAATTTGGCTACTCCAAAATCAGTTTTGAGCTGAAATTAGTTTGAAATTGAATCCCCTAACCACCAACTTAGATTCCCATTCCAATCTTGGAAATCAAAAGGCTAAAATGTCAGACCCTCAATTATACCTACAAATTGTCTCAATTATACCTTCAAATTATCTTTCATGAGTATCTCAAGTGGTAAAAATTATAGACATTTAAATAAATAGAGCAGAATTTAAATTTCCATTCTCCTTTACTTTCTCTTGTAATGATAAATTAATTACTTCAACTAGTTAAAAAAAACAAACCTATACTATAAATTGGCATTTGGACCTTATATATATATATATATATATATATTATTCAAACCCAAATTAATTTTTTTTTTTAGGAAAAACCCGAAAAGTTAGACCTCCATTAACAAAAATTATATGAATGTGAACATATAAGATCCATTTCTCTCCTGATGTATTGTAGTGATTAAAAAAATAAGAAAATTTTTTAGTATTATAATATACTGTTAGATTAAGTATTAAATATTTGAAAAATGTATTACAAATTGAAAAGATGCAATATAAATTATTCTTTTAGTGTAAAATTGAAAGCGTGTTTCTGTTCAAATCTACCATTTCATCTAAACTCTTACCAACAAGAAGGTTTGATTTTTTTTTTTTTTTTTGAATCGCCAGTATTCAAAGCTCACTGGATTCTAACTAATTATTTAGCTCATATTAACTACAACTTGCATCTTTATATATATATATATATATATATATATATATATAAAAGGTAGCTTCATGTAGAATTTTGCATCAGTTGAAGATTATAATAGAGGGTTTCTGGAATTTTATTTTCTTTTTATTTCCTTAGAATTTTTTTTTATAAAATAGAAAGTAATGTTGATAAATTTTGAGCGTTCAATATTCGACCAAGGTTGTGATGTTTTACTTTAGAATTGATTTATTTAGACTATAATTGTGATTAACTGGTTATAATGAATATTCATTGTCTGAAGATATATATATGCTGGAACAAATTTTGGATTTCATATCTATATTATCTACCATTTTTTTATTTTCTATTTTTATATTAGTTTCTTTTCTACTACGATCATGTGTTTTAGTTTGCATTTTCTTAAGTTGTGTTTATAATAATCAATTCGTGCTGATTTTGCAAGAGTATTTGATGCAATGGGAATGAGCAGCTAGAGCTTTTGTTGAGATCGCGGGTAGAGCTGCCATCACAGGTCCCCCGATGCCAGCTGGAGGAAGCTGATGTGTGAGCCAATGACAGTGCAAATCTAAGAGTGTATTTAGTTCAAATGTAATTATATGTTAAGTATAGTAGTTTTTTTAGGTTAGTTTATGCATGTTTATGTTGTTTATTTTTATTAGAATTTAGTTATTTCTATTGGACTTAGTATTATGCTTGGCTTTCTTTTAAAATAATGAATTTTATGTGAAATATTGAATTTCATATGGTGATGATTATATGGTAATGGTGGAGCACGCATAAGCACATGTGATGGTGGATAGACATGATTATCTTGGTGAAGTGGTTGTTTTCGGTGCAAGTGCTTTTGGTGGAATAAAGAATTAATTTTTTTTAATTCTCGCAAAATGGCTATAAATAGCCATTGGCATAGACGTTGAAAAATAGAAGAAAAAAAAGCATAAAAGAGTGAGTGATTTATTTATGTCTATAGTATAGTGTTGTGTGTGCATGTAATAAGACAAGAGTTAATTGTTTGTGAATGGTTCGTGCAGTGTGAAAAAAATAAATAAATAAAGAAAAGGAGAAGTAGAGAATAGAGAAGGACGTAAGAAGGGAAGTTCCTTCTTTTTGATTTCTCTTAGTTTTTGAATGTATTTCTCTTTTGTATTTGAGAACATGATGTTTAATATGTTTAGCTAAATTTTATTTATGTTAGGGATTGATAATCTAAACATGATTTAGTTAATTTTCATTTAATGTGTTTTTTATTTTCTTGCATTCTATGATTATTGTGCTTAATTTATGTTGATGCTTATCACCATTAACATAATTAAAATTGAGGTTTTAGGTTGAGAGATCAAAACCTTAATGGGTCTATAATCGTAGATTTAATTCATTTATAGGTAGAGATATCATAAAATTATTAAATTACATATGGGTATGATGAATTAATTTATGATTTAATTTGGGAAATAGGTTTGCAATGAAAATTGGAATATAGTGTTCTTGAGTTAATTCATGAGTTAAAAAAATTAGTTAGTTCTTGAGAAAGGCTGATTGATAATTTTGAAACCCCAAGAATATGCAAGATTAATAACACATTAATTGAAAATGACTAATGATTGTGAAGAGAATCAATCCCTAGCAATTTCCTATATATATTGATAATTCCTTTTTATATAAATTTTAAGAAATTTATTTTGCATTCTTTTGTTTAATTTAATTTAGTTTTCAAAACAAAGTCAATTCGAAAGCCTTAAATAATAAGGAATTGGATTAATAGGTGATTAGAATGAGTCCTCGTGGGAATGATATTTTTTATACTACTTGGAGACACCGTGGACTTGCGGTTTTGCACAAACAATTTTTGGCGCCGTTGCCGAGGACTTAGTTCTAACATCATCATTGATTTGATTTTTGTTGGATTAAGGCACTAATTTTTTTCTTTTCATTTTAATTCATTTTTTTATTTTGCAGAATTTTTTCAGTGTATGCATAATACCCGAAGATCAGGCAAGAATCCACTCACTTACATACCGGAACTCACAAGGTTTGAGAAGACAAATCAAAGACGCTTGCGAGAAGAGCAAGCATGATGGCAAATAATGAGAATCAAGCTGATACAAGGGTACTGTTGGACACATCTATGCCCGGTTTGGGAGGCACAAGGCAAAGCATCACAAGACCAAATATTGAAGCCAATACTTTCGAGATTAAACCGGCCTCTAATCAACTGTCCAATTTTATGGGATGCTGAATGAAGACCCAAATGATCATATTGTAAATTTCCTTGAAATTTGTGACACACTTAAGTACAATGGCACATCCAATGATGCATTGAGGCTAAGATTGTTCCCATTCAATCTCAAGGACAAAGCTAAGATATGGTTGAAGTTTCAACCACCTGGTTCTTTCACTAATTGGAATGATTTGGCTAGAGCATTCCTAGCAAAATATTTTCCACCATATAAGACAGCTAAAATGGTGAAGGAGATCACTTCATTCCAACAATTTGAGCATGAATCCTTGAGTGAAGGTTGGGAGAGGTTCACAGAATTACAGAGAAGTTTCCCACATCATGGACTACCTAAAGATGTACTGATAAGAACATTTTATAATAGGGTCACAAGTCCCACAAGGGATTCCATTGATGCTAAGGCTGGGGGATTTTTTATGAGGAAAATAGTGGATGAGGCTGCACAACTTTTGGATAGGATAGTGCTTGACAATTGTCTATGGTCTTCAGAGAGAGTACATCCACCAAAAAAAATATGAAGGCTAAAAGTCGACACAGTGACAGCCCTTCAAGCTCAAATTTTTGCATTAACAAAGCAACTTGGCAAACTCACCAATAAAAATAATCCAGTCCCTTTAGGTGAAAATTGTAATTTTATGGGGGTACTCTAATAATGAATTTTGTGTTTTTGATACAGGTATGGTGGGAAATGGATATCAAGAGCAAGTTAATTCTGATGGCAATCAATTTTTAGAAAGGCAAGCTAATAATCCCTACTCCAATACTTATAATCCCTGATGGAGAAATCACCCAAATTTTTTATAGAGTAATAACAACAATATGGCTGCACCAAACTTCCCTAACTATAATAACAACTTGTAAAGACAACAAGCACCTCCAAGATTTCAGCATCCACCACAAGATAGGATATCATCTATGGAGAAAAAACTAGATAAATATTTAGATGCCATCACAAATAAGTTGTTTAGCCATGAGGAGAACCAAAAGAGAATGGAGGCCAAGTTCGATCAAATTACAAAAAATAACTCCTCTTCGATCCACAATATCAAGGTACAACTTGGACAACTTGCTAATGTTATAGGAACAAGAGCACAAGGAAATCTTCCAAGTACTACATAGTCAAAGCCCAAGGAATTGAAAGCTATCACCTTAAGGAGTGGCAAGGAAGTGAAAACACTAACTGAAATTTCCTAGGAGGATGAGAAGAAAGATGAGAATCAGTATGACATGGCAAAAGAGGATAGCAAAACAGAGCAAAAGGAGATTCCCAAATCTAGACTATCCTCTTTTATGTCAAAGCTACCATTCCCTCAAAGATTGAAGAAGCCAAAGATGAAGAGCAATTCTCAATTTTTTTTAAAATTTTTAAGAAGCTGCAAATCAATGTTCCTTTTTCTAAAGCAATGGTGCAAATGCCTAAGTATGCCAAGTTTTTGAAGGACCTTATCACAAATAAACGGCGTTGGGATGAACATGAAACAGTATATTTAACAAAAACCTGTAGTTTGATAATTTCACACAAGATCCCAACCAAATTAAAAGACCCAGGGAGTTTTACTATTCCATGTATTATTGGTACTAGTGAATTTCCTACATGTTTATATGATTTAGGGGCAAGTATTAATCTAATGCCTCTTTCTGTTTTCAGGAGCTTAGGATTGGGGGACATGAAAACCACTGACATGACATTGCAACTTGTAGATCACTCTATAAAAAAGCCACACGAAGTAATAGAGGATATCCTAGTAAAGGTAGACAAGTTTATTTTTCAGTTGATTTTGTTATTTTAGATTTTGAGGAAGATAGATCTTGTCCACTAATTCTTGGTAGACCCTTCTTGAATACAGGTAAGGCTGTAATTGATGTGCATGAAAGCAAATTAACATTAAGGGTAGGAGATGAAAAGGTTTACTTTGTAATGTCTAAATTAATGAAATACCCTTCAGATGATGAATTATGCATAAAAATTTATGCCATTGATAAATGTGTTCAAGAAGTGAACTCTGTTTCAAATATGAGTGGGGGAGATGAGATACCGAGTGATAAGCGAGAGAGTAAAGAAGAGCATGAGCATGAATTCACTAGACCTGAGTTGTTAGTGAAAAGTAAAACCCCACACCCCCTTCCATTGAAAAGCCACAGAAGTTAGAGCTTAAGCCACTACCAAATCACTTCAGATATGCATTCTTAGGGGAGGCTAATACACTACCTATTATTATCTTTAATAAATTGACCATTGAGCAAGAAAAGAGAGTTTATATGGTAGTAAAGGGTAGAATTTGAGCTCTAGGTTGACAAATTTCTAACATAAAGGGAATTAGTCCCTCTATCGTCATGCATAGAATTTATATGAAAGAAAGGCATAGGCCTACGGTTGAGCGACAAAGAAGACTTAACCTAAACATGAAAGAAGTAGTAAAGAAAGAAATTGTAAAACTTTTACATGTAGGTATCATTTACCCTATTTCTAATAGTGAGTGGGTGAGTCCAATTCAATGTGTGCTTAAAAAGAGTAGGATGACAGTGATAGAGAGTGAAGAGGGTGAGTTGATCTCCAAAAGAGTAGTTGATGGGTGGTGAGTGTGTATAGACTATAGGAAGTTGAATAATGCCACTCGGAAAGATCACTTCCCCTTACCCTTTATTGACCAAATGCTAGAAAGGATTGCAGGACATTCTTTTTATTGTTTTCTTGATGGATATTCTGGATATAATCAAATTTTTTTTTGAGGATTAAGACAAAACAACTTTTACATGTCCCTATGGCACTTTTGCCTATCGGTGAATGCCATTTGGATTGTGTAATGCGCTTGCGAATTTCCAAAGTGTATGATGGCAATAGTTTATGATTTGGTAGAGGATATTATGGAAATATTAATGGATGACTTTTCTATTTTTGGTGATTCTTTTGGTTTGTGTCTAGCTAACCTAAACAGGGTGCTTAAGCATTGTGAAGAGACTAACCTTGTGCTCAATTGGGAAAAATGCCACTTTATGTTGGATGAAGGGATAGTCTTGGGACACAAAATCTCTATCAAGGAAATTGAAGTGATAGAGCCAAGATAGAGACAATTGAGAAGTTTCCACCTCCTACAACAATAAATGGAGTTCAAGGTTTTCTAGGGCATGCCAATTTTTATCGGTATTTCATTAAAGATTTTTCACTTATTGCTAAACCTCTTACTAACTTGCTGAATAAAGATGTGGCTTTTATGTTTGATGATATTTGTTTAAGTGCTTTTAACAGGTTAAAAGAGGCACTAGTTTTAGTTCCCATCATTACACCTCTGGATTGGTCTTTACCTTTTGAAATCATGTGTGATGCGATTGATCATGCTGTTGGAGCGGTGTTAGGTCAGTGAAAATACAAGAATTTGCATGTCATCTACTATGCTAGTCAGAATTTAGCAAATGCATAACTAAACTACATAACCACAGAAAAGGAGATTTTGGCGGCATTTTTACTATAGATAAGTTTCATACTTATTTGCTTGGCTCTAAAGTGATAATATTTATGGACAATTTAGCTCTTAGTTACCTCTTAGCCAAGAAAGATGCCAAGCCCAGACTCATTCGATGGGTAATGTTACTCTAAGAATTTAATTTGGAATTTTGAGATAAGAAAGGATCACAGAACGTTGTTGCAGATCATCTATCAACATTGGAGAGAGAGGAAGATCTTAGCAATCAGCCCTTAATAAATGACAACTTTCATGATGAGTTTGTTTTAGTTTTAAAAGAAAATTTTACTCCTTAGTATGCTGACTTTGCAAATTATTTGGCAGGTGGAGTGCTGCCTGAGAACCTCTCTTATCAAGAAAAAAAGAGATTTTTATTCCAAGTCAGACAATACTTGTGGGAGGAGCCATTTATTTATAAAATATGTGGAGGTGGGCATATTAGAAGATGCATTCCTGAGTCAGAAATGCATAATGTCATCTCACAATGTTATGATTCGGTGTATAAAGGTCATTATAGTGCAACCAAAATAGCCTCAAAGGTGCTAGAGTGTGGTTTCTTTTGGCCTACATTGTTCAAGGATGCCAAAGAGTATGTGCTTCATTGTGATAGATGCCAATGCACATAAAATATTTCTAAAAGACCTGAAATGCCACTTTCTTCAATTCAAGAGGTGGAGTTGTTTGATGTGTGGGGTATTGATTTTATGAGGCCTTTTCCTTCCTCTTATAGGATAAGTATATATTGGTAAGTGTGGATTATGTCTCTAAATGGGTGGAAGCATTAGCTTCACCTACAAATGATGCCAAGGTAGTACTAAAATTCCTTAAGAAATTGTCAACTAGATTTTTAGTTCTTAGAGCTATAATTAGTGATGGAGGCTCCCATTTTTGTAATAAACAGTTTGAGTCTTTGCTTAGGAAGTATGGAGTCCATCATCGAATAACAACTCGATATCATCCTCAAACAAGTGGATAAGTTGAGGTGACAAATCAGAAAATCAATAAAATTTTAGAGAAAATGATTGGAGCTTCAAGAAAAGATTGGGCTATGAAATTAGATGATGCACTAGGCATACTGCACAGCATTTACAGCACCTATTGGACTCTCACCATATAGGTTGATTTTTGGGAAGGCTTGTCACCTTCTTGTGGAACTGGAGCACCGAGCATATTGGGCAACTAAATTTTTAAATTTTGATGTTAAAGCTAGTGGTGAAAAGAGGCTTTTACAATTGAGGGAACTTGATGAGATTAGGTTGCAAGCTTATGAGAATGCCAAATTGTTCAAAAAAAGAACTAAAAAGTTGCATAATGAACACTTTTTCAAGAAGATCTTTAATGTTGGTGACTTTGTATTGCTATTTAACTCTCGTTTACGTTTGTTTTCAAGTTAACTGAAATTGAGATGAAGTAGACCCTTTCGAGTAACTCAAGTTCATTCTCATGGTGCGTTAGAGTTGGAAAACACCAAAGAAGAGACATTCAAGGTCAATGGGCATAGGTGCAAGATTTATTATGGAGGATTGATGCCCAACGAGCAGGAGTCTCTCGAGTTACTTTCTCCACAGTGAAATGCACAAGGGTCAAATTAACGACCTTAACTTAGAACGATAATCTTTTTTTATCTCTTTTATTTGAATTTTTTTATTTTTATTTCCCATTTTTTCTTTCTTTTATGCTTTGATTTTTATTTTGTGTTTGTTGTTTTCTTTTTGTTAG
>CATIWM010049262.1:0-35951 GCA_949671775.1 Mallotus repandus
TTACATAATTACCTCAAGCTTATTTTAATTCTTTTAACTAATATAATTATAATTAATATATAATTTGATTAAATTAAATCCTTTGTTGAATGGTGGGTTTTAAACGTCCATCTCGGGCTACGTGAGACGAGGTGTGACAGAACTGATATAAAAAAAAAGCTTTAAAATATAGCTGATTGAATCCTTAGATGTTTTGTATAAAAGCAACTATCAGTTGTTGTTTTTGAAATTATACCAAACACTTAAAATTTAGCTGATTGAAGAAAACTCTATATCAATTGCCTCAATCACTTGAACCAAACACTCCCTTAATGGCAGTTAGGAAGAGTGTCCACTGTTTATTTGGTGTAATTTTTTCAAAAAAAAAAAAATTGAACTACTAAATAAAAATTTAAAGTTTTTTATTTTTATTTAAATAAACATTTAATAAAATTTATTACTGTTACTTTCTTTTAAAATTATTTTTTTTATGTTTATTTGATATTAGATAAATACGATCTTAAAAAAAATAATCAAATTAAGTATAAAAAAGCGTATAAAATAAAATTGATGAAAAACTATGAATGATAATTTTTATTTTACATATTAATGGATATACATAAAGGTGTTGGCAGTCTAACCATTATTGAAATTCTAAATTTTAAGAATTAAAGTATAAAAGGCTAAATTATTTTTTCTTAATAAAAATGAAGAATTAATTTAAAAGAATCATGAAAATATGTTGACTAAGTTGGAGATATTAAATTAAAAGGAGTTCAAATGTGTTTTGATATAAAAGAATTATGCACTTTCGAAGCTTTGCTTTCATAATATCCAAAATAATTCTCAATGGATGGTCTCTAAGCATTCCAAGTTGAATTTTTGGAATGAAAATTCTTTGGGTTACACTATTTCTTATAAAATTGGCATCCCTCCTTCTTTTATGAAGCATTTGAAATCTGGGATTTCTGATCTTTATTATTAGAATTCTTGGCATCTTTCACGAGATTTTCGAATGGCTTACCCGTTGATTTGTGCTTATATTGATAATATTGTATTTTCTCATTCTGGTAATGATGTTCTTGTTTTCTGTCCCTCTAAGAATGGTTTAATTTCTTGCAAGCCTTCTATCAATTCTATTATTCTCATCGTTCTAAAGTTGCATGGCGAAGGGAGCTTTGGCGTCACTATCTTACACCGGCTCGCTCCTCGCTGGCATGGAGAACTATTCATTTTGCTGTTCCTAGTTCCTACGCATGATGCTTTGTGTAACAGAGGTCTGGTTTTGGTTTCTCGGTGTCATCTATGTGAGGAAGCTTTGGAAACTCTTGATAACATCTTTACTCAATGTCATTTTTTCAGTTACCTTGTGGTATGCTTTGGGTAATTTATTTAATGTGCATCTGGTCATGCCTCCTGACTTTGTTTCTCTTTTTATGTCTGTTTGGCATCACAAATTCTTGTCCCAGTTGGTTGCTTTATGGAGAGCGGGAATTCTTGCTGTGATTCATAATATTTGGTTTGCTAGAAACCAAGTTATTTTTCATAATAGCGTTGTCTCTATTTCTAATGCTCTTTGGTTGGTTTGCAAAGATATTAAAGAGACTGAGCTTTCTAAAGTGGGTAATATGTGAAATTTAGCTGATGAGTTATTGATTCTTCGGAGACTCCATATCTGTGGTATTCTGAGAAAAGCTCCTCTTATGGTTTCAGTCTCATGGTTAAAGCCTCCGATAGGCTGGATTAAAATCAACACTGATGGTGCAACTCATGGTGCTCCAGGGTTAGTTGGCGCTGGTGCTGTCTTTCGAGATCATGAGGGGCATGCAATTGCTTCATTTGCAGTTCCTCTAGGTTCTTCTTATGCTTTTGAAGCAGAGATTTCAACGGTAATTATTGCAATGAAAAAAGTAATGACTATGCCTTTTGATAAGTTTTGGTTAGAATGTGATTCTGCTTTAGTTGTTCACCTAGTTCAACATCGTAGTGCTGCTGTCCCATGGCGTCTTCGTCAAGACTGGGAGGTTTGTTTACATTTGTTGGACATTCTTAATGTTCATGTCAGTCATATCTTTAGAGAGGGCAATTGCGTTGCAGATCATCTTTCCGTTCTTGGTATTCATCTTCCTTCTATTCAATAGTGGGATTCCTATGAAGCTATGGGTAGAGAGAATTTCAGATTTTGTTTGTTCTCTTTATTTTTTTTTTTGTCCATGTTGGTTGTTCATGTTTCATTGTATTCTTTACATTTTTTATTTAATAATAAGGCTGAAAGATTTAAGTGATGTTGGTGCTAAAGAGGTGTTAGACTAGTTAGGATGTCTTGGTGCACCGCTTGATGTTTTTTTCTTTAATATTATATAAAAAATATAAAAAAAATTATGAAAATATTTTATATAAATAATATTTTAAATTAAAAATAATATTATATATATATATAAATTTTTTAATGATGATAATATTAAATAATTTTAAATAATAAATACTAACATAAATTTAAAATTAAATTGAAATATATATTTTAAATAATATAGACAATCTCAAATTACATATTTGTAAAATTAAAAGATGAATAATCATTATGCCATGTAATTTGTGTATAAAGATGTGAATTGAAGTTAAGCCAAATGGTGTTAACAATTATCCATTTTCATTTACCACTCTAATCCGTACATGTTAAATGAATATGGGTCATTAATGGTTATATATAAGGTAAAATTATATTGTACACTATTATTTGATCAAATTAATATTTATGTAAAATTATGGCTACTTTTTTTCTCACTTTTATCTTTCTATGTTTCTAATTAAGTTTCTTTTCTGCTTCTTATAAATGTCTACTTTTCCAGCTTATTTTTTTTATTTCTTTTGTATATTGAAAACCATCATCTTACAATTGAATCGCAATTGGTAGTTGTTAATTTTCATTATTTTTTATTGTTAATATTTGGGTTAATCTTGAGTTCTCTTCTTCTAATTCTTTTTCTGATTCTATCTCGATTGTGTTTTTATTCTAATTCTATTTTCATTGGATTGACTTGAAAAAATTTAAAGTGTTATTTTTTAGAATTTTATTTAGTTGTTTTAGTTGTTTTAGTCGTGTTGGTTGTTTCAATTATTTTAGTTGTCTTGGTTGTTTTTTATTGTTACGTTTCTGTTTCCATTAGATTGGTTTAAAAAACTTTAAAGCGTTGTTTGTTATTTTATTTAGTTATAAATATTAGCATTTGCCCCACATATTTCACCACTATTTCTTCCATACTATAAAAGTAGCCCCAAACATTACAATCGACTATTATGATTCAAATTCAAATTAATATTTATGTAAGTTAATATTAAATCATATTAAATAATTTATGGTGTTTCATATTCAAATTATCTTAGTCCATTCTCTAACTATCACAATTTAGGATATTCAACTCAATTCTATTTATGTATTTTTTGTTAGTATAAATATGTCCTAGTGCCATTCTTGTAATGTAAAATGACAATGTAAATTATCCCTATGACAATAAAGTATTCATTTAAATAAGGTGTCTATTTATTTAAGTATTTATCCTTTAGCATTATATTAAATAAATTTATTATCAAGAATTGATAATATGAGCAACAAATTTATTTAGTACATATGCTATAAATTGTTCATAGTCAATTAATTAATATTTGGGTAATATTAATTAGACTATCACCTATGTCTATTTTCCTTGATTAGTATGTGATGCTAATAGTGGGAGGTAGTGAGTCTCATGCTACTTGATATGAGATATCAGAATAGACATGTGGATACTCATGTGATGAGTGAATCGAACAGTGACGTTAGATTTGTGATCGCAAGGATATTCACTTATAGACAACAATCACAGTCTAGGTCATAATGGTGCATATAGTCATTTGACTTGAGGTGACATGGTCATCCACGTTTGAGTGGTTAAGGTTTGTTACCACTTACATACTTATGTAATTCTCATATAGGTATATGGCATGTGGTGGCTCTAGTCAATTAAATATAGGGATGAGTGTTCTACCGAGTTGGGATTCATTGCCTGGAGTGAACCGGGATAGATCTTATGCTATCTAAGTTTGTTCTTGATGAATAAGTTCCTGGCCAGGATAAACATAACACAGTATGAAAGAGTTTCAGTGATAGAAAGTGTTTCTAGTAATTGTTATGTTTTATCAAGAATAACTTGAGATGAGGTCATATGATAAAGCTATTAGAGTTTGATTAAACCTTAACCCTAGGCTATGTCAGGATCTTCAAATGAAGGGATTTTAGTGCACGATAATTATGATCAAAGGGTTTGTGTGAATCATTATAAGCATTTATTTCTAATTGGGTAGTTGTGATATAGATGTTAGGGGTCACTCACAACTTATGAGAACTAAATGTGTATAATTAGGATTTTCACATTTAGGCTTGAAAGAGTTTCAAATAATATCAAGAGTTGATATTATATTCTCATTGCTAATTAGACATAAACCTAGTAAGTCACACTTAAAAGAGTTTTTCCATATCACCTTATTAATCTAATTATTGATTAAGGAGTTTAATCAATTAATTAAGATTAATGGAATTAGATTTATGCTTTGAGCAATGCAATGATTCTAGCATATCATGAAATCTAATTCCACCAAGAATTTAATTATTAAATGCTTGATTAATATGAGATATTAATTAAAGCATTAAATAAAGAATATGTGATGTTTCCTTATAGACTTGGATTAATGGCCCAAGGTGTATGGGCCTAGGCTCAAAAGAGTTTTGGCTTAGAGATTAATCCAAAGCCCATCAACTCAAGGCCCATTAGTTTGATGGAATGGGCTTGAGCCAAGTGTTGGCCCAATTAATAGGCCCATGTCCATTAATTAGGCCCAATTGATTTATGGATTGGGCTTGGCCTAAGTGTTGGTCCAAGAGTTAGCCTAATGACCAAGCCCAAGTCCATTTATCAATATAAGTCTAATTTGGCATATTAGGGAGATGTGATATATTAATGTGTAAATTGTTGACTTTTGGGGCATAAGGAAGATTAGGTTATAGTGGGAAGTGTAAAGAATGAATGCAGTCTTATTACATAAGATGTGATTAATATTTTGTACACTTATGAGATATTTACACAAATTAAACTTTTAACTATGTCATAGGTGGCAACCTAATGATGATGGAGTAAGAGATATTTAATTTGTGTATTTCCAACTTAACCTAATTTCTCTACATATAAATATATCTTTAGAAGAGTTATAAGGTAAGAAAATTGCTATCCATTAAGAGTTAATGGAATGTGTAAAGAAAATTTGGTAAGGAAAACATATACCAAAAGGAAACACAACATGAAACCAACATATACTCTTTGTTCTTGCTTGAAGGATTAAGTTAGTTCAAGTTTTTTTGGGTCACAAGAGAGGTACTTGGAACTACACTTGATCAAAGGCAAGAAGGTGATTGGAAGGGTTTGGTGTTTCAAGCTAGAGGCCATCCATTTGAGTGGCTTGGCTATTGATTCAAGAGTTGAACTAAAAGCAATCCATTGTAGTAGATTACTTGTGGTCTACTTTAAACATTAGGAAATTGTAAGTATTCTGTAACTTAGAATTCCTATGTTATTTTTTTTACATGTTGATGTATTGTTAGCTATGTATTTAAATAAAAAATAGATTCATGGGAGTAGAAATTCTTCATGTGATGAAGGGTTATGAGAAAGTAAATTTTTGAAATTTACTCTACTTAGGTTAGTATTCATCGCACTATTCTTAAAAGCCTAAATAGCATAATTGATTTCCTTTCAGTGGTATTAGAGCATCATTTTGCACTTAACACATGCTAAATTTAATGATAATTGCAAGAGTTGTGATTATGTTTTATGTTAGTTACAAATGTTATGGCTAAATATGCAATAGTTACATCTTACTTAATATATGCTTGACATATATGAATGAATTGATCATGGGCTAGGTTACATCCTTGATTTGTAATAATAATTAGTTTTATTATTTGTTATGTAATTAAGAGTTTATTACATAGAAATAGGATGTAATTTTGACCTTGGAATGTCAAGGATTCAATGTAATTCACAAGAGTTGTGAAATGGAAGCTTGAAGTGTTCAAGAAGGGAAGTGGAATCGACTCGGCACCACTATACTAACCTAGGCATGACTCGGCACACATACTCTCTGTGACAGCTTAGCACCATGGTGACGACTTGGCACATGCTACCTCTGTAATAGGCCGGCACCACTGTGATGACTCAATACCACTGTGACGACTCGGCACCACTGTGAAGACTCAGTACATGCACCCTCTATAACGAGTCGACACAATCCCTATTTCAACCTTTGGTTACAAGGCAATTTTGTTATTCTAAGAGTTAGAATATAATAGGTCCATGATCACTCTATATTTATGAATCCATCTTGCATGTTCTATGTATATATGTGATATATATGTTGATAGCATGCTAAATATGATGCCATATAATATGCATATGAGATATATATATGTGAAAAATGCCATGCTTAGTATACATGTGATGTATACAATGCTAAAATGGCTAATGTGCAAAGTGAGACCTTAAATGTAGACCCAAAATCTTCCAAAATAAATTTAGGTTTAGGCTCTCCATTAGAGCAATAACTTGCATGATTTTGGATTATGTGCATCGGCTATGGACACATAGGGGTGGTGTACATGAAATCAAAAGAATCATGTAGTGTTATCGTTAAGCATGAGATGTTGTGGGTGTATAAATACACTACATGCCAAGAATGGCAAATAGGTGTACCTAAGGTGTGTAGTGTTCAAGTTTATAAATTTCACTGATTCAATGGTGTAGACCTAATTAATACCAAAGGCCAAGAATGGCAATGTGTGCCTAATACCATAACATTAGGAGTCGGATTGATAGAACCTCACATGAGATGTGATGGCAAGAGTTGCCTACTTAATGAGAACTAAAATTCCAAGAATGGCATGTGTACTTAAGGGATATTAGTGATCATTGAGAACTCCATCACCCATTAGAAATCCATCCAACAAGGGATTTCCGTTTCCTACTTGGAAGTATAGGATTCACCAAGTTAGTGGGAGACCATTATGATTAATGACCATATGTAATGGTAAAATTACAATATCATAAAACTAATTAATCTTATTACCTTTACAGAAAATTGATAATATAAGACCTTCAAACCCACTATCAGTTATACTCGACTAACATAGGCTCATAAGCCTTAACTTTATTGATTGGCTAAGGAATCTAAAACTTATTTTAGCTTCTGAAAAGGTTCTATATGTATTGAATCAATCACCACCCGGTCCTCTTCCTAATAATTCTTCCCGAAAGGAACATGATACTCTAGCAAAATGGAATAATGATGATTTGCAAGCACGATGTATAATGTGGGCTTCTATGAATACCGAAATCCATCGGCAACATGAGAAGTACACAATTGCAAAAGAAATCCTATTTCACCTTCTAGAGTTGTTTGGTGAATAAGATATGAGATATCTAAGCGGTTATTTTGTGCTAAGATGAGGGAAGGTGAGGATGTGGGAGTGCATGTAAACTCCATAATTAGATCAATGAAATAGCTAGAGAGTCTAGACTTTACAATGGACTTCCATCTCCAATTGGATTTGATCCTTCAATAACTTCCCAAATCTTTTGGGCAAGAAATTGCAAATTTCCATATGAATAAAATAGAGTGCACTCTTGTGGAGCTTATGAACATGCTAGTGATGGCCCAAAAGGCTATCCAAAGTGGCAAGGGGAAGAATGTTGCTCTTATTGCATCTTCTAGTAAGACTAAGAAGAAAGGCAATAAAAAAAAGAAAGGCAAGACAAGTGTTGTCAAGCCTATAGGTGGCATAGCCAAGAATAGGGGCAAGGCACATATGAGGGAAGAGCAAGACAAGGGAAAGTATTTCCATTATCTAGGTGAAGGGCATTAGAAGAGGAATTGTCCTAAGTTCCTTGAGTCTTTCAAGATAAAAAGAAAGGGCAATCATGGGGAAGGTGAGACTTTCTCTAATCTATATACTTCTAAATGTTCTAAGAGCTCATCTAATGCATGGGTATTGGATACCAGTGCTAGTTCTCACATTTTTTTTATCTTTACAGGATCTAGTAAATGAGAGAAGGTCGAGGCCTAATGAAGTAACCTTAAAGCTTGGCAATAGTGCAAGTGTTGCGACCAAAGCTATAAGATCTACTTCTATTGATTTGCATGATCATATTTTGTTGTT
Source organism: Mallotus repandus (assembly GCA_949671775.1). Classification (NCBI taxonomy): domain Eukaryota; kingdom Viridiplantae; phylum Streptophyta; class Magnoliopsida; order Malpighiales; family Euphorbiaceae; genus Mallotus; species Mallotus repandus. The sequence goes on from CATIWM010049262.1 coordinate 8,222, forward strand.
GGATGATGTATTATATGTACTTAATGCCTATAAAAACATTTTCTCTATTTATAGTTTGACTATAAAAGGTTATGAATTTCTTTTCAAAAGAGACGTTTGTAATATTTACTTTGGAAGTAATAAAATAGGCATGGGTTATTTAATACATAGTTTATATTATGTTGTTAATAATTCCAATAACAATGAGCCTTAATTTAATGTGAGTAATGGAAATGTAATGCTAATTGAAAATGCCTCTAACTCCAAACATCTATGGCACTTGAGATTATATCACATTGTAGAAGATAGGATCACGAAAGTTGGAAAGGATGGGAATCTTGAGCAATCTTGAATCCACATCCAATCTGACTTGTGAGGCTTGTCTTAAAGGCAAGATGACTAGATCACCATTTGTTGGACAAATGGCAAGAGCCAAAAATGTGTTGGAAATCATACATAGTGATGTATGTGGAATATTTACTGAAATGGCTAGAGGTAGTTTCTACTCTTTATAGCCTTTATAGATGATCTATCAAGGTTTGGGTACTTGTTTCTTATGAAGAACAAAAGTGAATCTTTTGAAAAGTTCAAGGAATTCAAAGCCCAAGTAGAAAACCAAACTGGGAAAAGTATTAAAACTCTAAGATCAAATTGAGGAGGTGAATACGTAAGTACCGAGTTCATTGACTTCCTAAAGGAATAAGGCATTACATCATAACTCACACTGCCTAGAACACCTCAATTGAATGGTGCATCTAAAGGGCAGAATTGTACTTTATTGGATTTGGTACGTTCAATGATGAGCTACACTAATCTTCCCATTTCACTTTGGGGTTTTGCACTCCAAACGACTTGCTATATCCTTAATCGTATTCCATCTAAATCCATTACTACTACACCATATGAGATATGGCATGGTAGAATACTAAGTCTTAAACATGTTAAGATTTGGGGATGTCCAACTTTTATTTAAAGGCTAAAGATAGACAAGTTGGATGTGAAATCGATTAAAGGAAGGTTTGTTGGATATCCTAAAGACAATTTAGAGTATTGCTATTGTCTTCTTGCTGAACAAGTTGTTGTTGTAAGCAGAGATGTTTTTTCCTTGAGAATGAGTTTCTAAAGGAAGGTGGAAAAGGAAGGAAGATAATGTTAGATGAGGAGTCATCTAAAGAAGCCAAACAAATTGATCAACTCGAAGAGCCTATACCAATTGAAAATGTCATCACACCGACTTTTAGAAAATCTAGTAGGGTATCTCATCCTCCGAAGAGATACGGTTTACTTTATAATATGCAAGAGTTGCATGTTCATGAAGAAAGCATTCATGTTGATGATCCTAATACATATGAAGAAGCTTTATGTGATAAAGATTCTTTAAGATGGACTGAGGCTATGAGAGCCGAAATGGATTCTATGTATGCAAACTAAGTCTAGACACTTGTTGGTCCTCTTGAGGGTATTTTACCTTTTGGGTGTAAATGGATCTTCAAGAGAAAGATTGGTGTAGATGGAAAGGTAGAGACCTATAAAGCTAGGCTTGTAGAGAAAGGGTTTCGCCAAAGGTAAGGGGTCAACTATGAGGAGACCTTCTCACTAGTAGCCATGCTTAAATTCATTCGAATTCTTTTAGCTATAGCCGCACACTATGATTATGGGGTTTGGCAAGTGGATGTCAAGACCGCCTTCCTTAATAGTTATATTGAGGAAGACATTTTCATGGAGCAACCTATGTGTTATGAATCCAAAGAAGGCTCAAAGGTGTGCAAGCTTAATAGATCTATCTATGGCTTAAAACAAGCTTCAAGGAGTTGGAATCATCATTTTGATGAGGCTATTCATTCTTATGGTTTTATTAAGAATGAAGATGAGCCATGTGTTTACAAGAAGGTTAGTGGGAACCAACTCACTTTTCTAGTCTTATATGTGGATGACATTCTATTAATTAGAAATGATGTTGGAATGATGACTTCTATAAAAGTATGGCTATCTAAAACTTTCTCTATGAAAGACTTAGGGGAGGCAACTTATATTCTCGAAATTCGAGTATATAAAGATAGATCGAAGAGAATGATGGGTTTATCCTAAAGTCTTTACTTAGAAAAAGTGTTGAAGAGGTTCAACGTGCTCGATTCCAAAAGAGGATTGTTACCATTTTGGCATGGTGTTTATTTATCCAAGGGAATGTCTCCCAAGACATTCGAGGACATGGAACAAATGGCCAAAGTTCCTTATGCTTCGATAATAGGAAGCTCAATGTATGCTATGTTGTGTACAAGGCTTGATATTGCTATGTTGTTAGTGTGACTAGCATGTTTCAATCCAATCCAGGTTTGGAACACTGGATAGTAGTTAAGTCAATCTTTAAGTACTTGAGAAAGACTAAAGATTTGATCTTAACTTATGGAGAAGGTGATTTGCAAATAGATGGCTCCATAGATTCTAATTTTCAATCAGATATGGATGATAGAAAGTCTATCTTTGGGTTTGTATTTATCTATAATGGAGGTGCAATGAGCTGGAAGAGTTGTAAGCAAAGTATCACTGCCGATTCCACTACAGAGGCCAAGTACATAGCCGCATCGGATGCTGTTAAAGAAGTTGTTTAGATTAAGAAGTTCATAACTGAACTAGGAGTGGTTCCTTCCATTGAGTCCCTAATTCCTCTTTATTGCAACAACAATGGAGCCATTGCTTTGGCAAAAGAACCGAGGTCTCACTAAAATTCCAAACACATAGAAAGGCACTTCCATATTATCAGAGAACTTGTTGGGAAGGGTGATGTGCTCATACAAAAGGTAGCTTCAGCCGACAATATGGCTGATCCACTGACTAAGGCGCTTACCCAACTACAGTTAGACTGTCATCTTGAGAAGATGCATTTTAGATATTGTAGTGAATGGCGCTAGTGTAAGTGGGAGATTGTTAGTATAGATATGTCCTAGTGCCATTCTTGTAATGTAAAATGACAATGTAAATTATCCCTATGGCAATAAAGTATTCATTTAAATAAAGTGTTTATTTATTTGAGTATTTATCCTTTAGCATTATGTTAAATAAATTTATTATCAAGAGTTTATAATATGAGCAACAAATTTATTTAGTACATATGCTATAAATTGGTCATGGTCAATTAATTAATATTTGGGTAATATTAATTAGACTATCACCTATGTCTATTTTCCTTGATTAGTATGTGATGCTAATAGTGGGAGGTAGTGAGTCTTATGCTACTTGATATGATATATCAGAATAGACATGTAGATACTCATGTGATGAGTGGATTGAACAGTGATGTTAGATTTATGATTGCAAGGATATTCACTTATAGTCAAAGGTCACAGTCTAGGTCATAATGGTGCATATAGTCCTTTGACCTGAGGTGACACAATCATCCACGTTTGAGTGGTTAGGGTTTGTTACCGCTTACATACTTATGTAATTCTCATATAGGTATACAATATGTGGTGGCTCTAGTCAGTTAAATATAAGGATGAGTGTTCTACCGAGATGGGATTCATTGCTTGGAGTGCACCGGGATAGATCATATGCTATCTAAGTTTGTTCTTGATGAATAAGTTCCTAGCCAGGATAAACATAACACAGTCTGAAAGAGTTTCAGTGCTAGAAAGTGTTTATAGTATTTGTTATGTTTTATCAAGAATAACTTAAGATGAGGTCAGATGATAAAGCTATTAGAGTTTAAATTAAACCTTGACTCTAGGCTATGTCGGGATCTTCAAATGAAAGGATTTTGGTGCAGGTAATTATGATCAAAGGGTTTGTGTGAATCATTATATGCATTCATTTCTAATTGGGTAGTTGTGATATCAATGCTAGGGGTCACTCACAACTTATGAGAACTAAATGTGTATAAATAGGATTTTCACATTTAGGCTTGAAAGAGTTTCAAATAATATCAAGAGTTGATATTATATTCTCTTTGCCAATTAGATATGAACCTAGTAAGTCACACTTAAAAGAGTTTTTCCATATCACCTTATTAATCTAATTATTGATTAAAGAGTTTAATCAATTAATTAAGATTAATGGAATTGGATTTATACTTTGAGTAATGACTCTAGCATATCATGAAATCTAATTCCACCAAGAGTTTAATTATTAAATGCTTGATTAATATAAGATATTAATTAAAGAATTAAATAAAGAATATGTGATGTTTCCTTATGGACTTGGATTAATGGCCCAAGGTGTATAAGCCTAGGTTCAAAAGAGTTTTGGCCTAGAGACTAATCCAAAGCCCATCAACCTAAATCCTATTAGTTTGATGGAATGGGCTTGAGCCAAGTGTTGGCCTAATTAATAGGCCCATGTCCATTAACTAGGCCCAATTGATTTATGGATTGGGCTTGGCCTAAGTGTTTGTCCAAGAGTTAGCCTAATGACCAAGCCCAAGTCCATTAATCAATATAATTCTAATTTGGCCTATTACGGAGATGTGATTTATTAATGTGTAAATTGTTGACTTTTGGGGCATAAGGAAGATTAGGTTATAGTGGGAAGTGTAAAGAATGAATGCAGTCTTATTACATGAGATGTGATTAAATCTCTACATCTATTTTGTACACTTTTGAGATATTTACACAAATTACACTCTTAACTATGTCATAGGTGGCAACCTAACGATGATGGTATAAGAGATATTTAATTTATGTATTTCCAACTTAACCTAATTTCTATACATGTAAATATTTCCTTAAAAGAGTTCTAAGGTAAGAAAATTGCTATCCATTAAGAGTTAGTGGAATGTGTAGAGAAAAGTTGGTAAGGAAAACATATACCAAAAGGAAACACAACATAAACCCAACATATACTCTTTGTTCTTGCTTGAAGGATTAAGTTAGTTCAAGTTTCTTTGGGTCACAAGATAGGTACTTGGAACTACACTTGATCAAAGACAAGAAGGTGATTGGAAGGGTTTGGTGTTTCAAGCTAGAGGCCATACATTTAGGTGGCTTGGCTATTAATTCAAGAGTTAAACCAAAAGTAATCCATTGTAGTAGATTACTTGTGGTCTACATCAAACACTAGGAAATTGTAAGTATTCCTCCACAACATAGAATTCATGGGTTATTATTTTTACATGTTGATGTATTGTTAGCTATGTGTTTAAATGCAAAATAGATTTACGGGAGTGGAAATTCTTAATGTGATGAAGGGTATGAGAAAGTAAATTTTTGAAATTTACTCTACTTAGGTTAGTGCTCACCACACTATTCTTAAAAGCCTAAGTAGCATAACTGAATTCCTTTCATTTTTGTGGCTTAAGACTAACACTTACACTTTATGTTTTCAAGGCTCACACACATCATTGACAACTTGAGTTTTCAAGGCTTACTCGTGATCTTTACAACTTGAGTTTTATAGGCTCCCTCATAACCTTTATAACAAGAACTCAACACTAACCTAAGTTGAATTATCCTTATCACCCCCTTTTCTTATCCCCAAGAAAGTATAAATGAAATATCCTATCAACTATTACTCACCAACTCTCACTCGAGTTGTAGATATAAGAATTTAATGAGAAATTACAAAGAGAATTTGTATAAATCTTTAATGATCACTATAAATTTTCTCAACTAGTTGTTCAACCTCTTAAATGTAGTTTTAAGAGGTATTTAGAATGTTTTAAGCTGAAAATTAAATGTTAGAAATTAGATCACCAGGCTCAAGTTGTTCTCTTTTTGTTTATTTAGTTCTCTTCTAGTTTTTTGCAATCAAAGGCATGCTCTCAGTCGCGAGGAGGCTACTCACTTTTGTGACCCTTGAAAAACTAGTCATTGAAGACTATTTCAACCATTATAAAAGTCTTGAAAGTGGCTCATGAGTAAGACCATAAGGACTTCTGGCTTATAACTCTACTTGAATTCATCTTGATCGCAATTGGTATCACTTTACACATGATCGAGATTACCTTGCTCACGATCATGATACGGTTCATGAGGAGTTCTATCTCCAATTGAACTTTTGTCCTTTAAGACTTGATTATGATCGTGATAGTTTTCCTTACGGTTGTGAGGAAAACTATGAGAAGGCATGTTTTTAATTGGACTTCGAGTTTTTGCAATGTCTTATTCATGAGGGCTTGCTCACAATTGTGAGGACGCATTTCTCCTTCACCAAACTTATGTTTCTTGGCTTAATTTAATTCCTTGAAGCTTGTGGGCATGGTCATGATCATGATGCCACTTGTTAGCATCTTTAGTTGAGTCTTTTGACCACATTTTGACATCCCAGGGCTTTTTGCCAATTTATGACAAAAACTTAAAAAAAATTACCAATTTATGATGCATTTAAAAAAAATTCATTTGTGGTGAAATAAAAAAATTACCAATTTATGGTGATTTTTGCTAAGGTGGCATGCAAGTTGACTTTTGAAAATATACTTAAATACACTTATTAATAGTTCAAAATTGATTGTTGAAATGAAAAATAAGTTTAATTAGAAATTGATCACACAAATGGTCAATAATATTGATGATGGTTTTTTTTTTGAATAATGGGAAAATATCATTAATAAGAAAGGCTATCTCTAGCCAAAATATTTAAAACAACATTAGGAGGAAAAAACCACTCTTGGAGACTAACTAAAGAATAAGCCATTTGAGCAAAGGAATGTGCAAGCTCATTAGGAGATCTTTCGACAAAACGAAAAATAACTTTTTGAAAAGAACTTGCAATCTTTAAACAGTTAGAAATAACAAGATCAAATACCGAACTACCACTAGGGTTACATAAACTAGAAACAAACACATCTGATTCCATCACCACAGCATTTGGATGAAATTGCTTCAGCAAAGTAAGGGCTTCACAAATACTCAGTGCTTCAGCTTTTTTCAGTGAAAATTTCCCACGAATAATCCATGAACTAGCAGCAACAAATTCCCTACCATGATTCCATAAAAACAAAACCACACCCAACACTACCCATACTAGAGAAAACCGCCGCTGCATCTACATTCAGCTTGGCCCAACCAACCTCAGGGTTTTTCCAAAAAACATCACCAGCACAATGAGAATATAAGCTTTGGTAACCAGAACCCATCAAACTTTTGACAGCACTCCATTGAAATAATAACCAACCAGTGGAATTCAAAATGTCCGAGACACTACTATAGGAATTCTTCCAAACCAGCAAGTTACGGTGATACCACAAAGACCAACAAATACACATAAAAAGTTTGGTATCCTCTACATAAAGTTGATTCAGCATAATACTTAGCCAATCTAGAATAGAGTATTTACCAATAGGAATAACATTAAAGGCACACCTACTCAGACAATCCATAGCGCTGGGGAAAAAATATAAAACATGAATGATGGACTCCATATCACTTAAATAGACAGGGAAAACATCCTCAACTAGAATATACCTAGCCCTGAGATTGTCTTTTATTGGTAGCATGCCGCTCGCACGACACCACATAAAATTTTTAATCTTACTATGACTGGACAGATGCCATAATTTTGCCCAAAAATCACTACAACTCATGTTCACTTCATCTTGGACTAATTGATAATAGCTTTTGACAGTGAACACCCCAGATTGAGATGGGAGCCAAGTCCACACATCATCCACGTTTTGCAAGCTAAGTGAAATTTTCAAAATGAGATCTCAATCTATTTGATTAAATAGATCAGTCACAATATCGATGTCCCCACTGTGTTGATTCATCGAGAAAAGAGAGGACACATATGCGTTACCAGCATTGGAAGAGAGAACAGAGGAAACCAAACCATTTGATGGGTAGGATAACCAAGGATCGCAACCGAAATATTGATGATAATTAAATTGTTAGTTATTTATTATGGCTAAGTAGATGTTTACATATTTGAACTTTGATTCATAACCAAATATAAATTTAACATTAATATAATTAATAATTCTATTTTTTATGAAATTTTTTTTATAAAAGAGTAAATTTCAAACACATTCATGAATAATGCTAGTAAGTTTATATAGTAATTTATTTTGATAAATAATTATTGCCCGTATATTTTACGATTAAAGGATTTTGCTATCTTTTATTGACTTTTATTTATTTTCATTTTTTATATTACTTCATGAACATTCCTAATCCTTTTATATTTATTTTTTTATATTAATTTGGATGTAGTGGGCAAAATTTTGCTTGCATCTCCAACCCAAAACAACAAATTGGTGTAAGTTTTACACTATATTGGTGTTTTTTACAATAATTTGATTTTCAACCTATAACACTAATTTTCACAGCAAAAGGAGTATTATATGTATATTCTTTTGGGAGCTTCTGTAATACCTTGAAGGTATATATACCTTCAATTTTGAACCATTGGATTAAAATATTAAATATTAACCATTACATTGAATTGGAAAAAATAAGCTGCAACTTGCATCCATATTTAATGGAAATAATTTTGTTAACGAAGACACTTTTTTTTAACAATAAACGGAGACACTTTTTTCATGACGTGTCTAAATCATTTGACACAATAGTAAGGTTAACCTCTTCATTACTCAAATGAATTTGTGGAGAACCATAGTAAATCTCCCAGCCATCAAATTGATCATTGTACTTTTTCCAATCCAAATTATCACTTATATTTATAACATTCTCTTTTTCAAAAATGTTATCCCACTTTTCAGGCATAATCTGCATATAAAACCAATATAGGATAGATTTATGGTGGACCATAAAATGATATAGTCCATCGTAAAATATCAAGTAAAACCAGAGAATATATATTTAAGTAAATTTCTTGTAGTGGTTGATCGCAAAGTAATATATATGTTATATAATTACAATTATGGAAATGTAATAAGCAACAAAACTATACATGGTTAACCACAAAATAATGCATGTCGACCATATAATGGTATAGGTTGACCACAACCTATCAAGTAAAAAAAAAAAATTTGGTTGACCATATTGTATTAACATATACAAATTTCATTTCTTTTATCTATTTAATTCACGAAGCAAATCAAAAGATAATAATCAAAGTCAACTATAAATTTATAAAAATTTAGAAACTTATTACAACTATAAATTGGATGATAGTTGAATCTTAAAATTGAAAGTGATGGTTAAATATAAAGGATTGAAAGTTATAATTGAATTTGAGAGGTTTGTGGAATTGCTGACTTTGAATAGTGATTATATCTAAAGAATTGAAAGTGATGATACAATTGTAGTTTTTTTTCATTTGAAAAATTTTCAAAGTGAGAATAGGGATTTTGCTTTTTTTTTTTTCAAAGAAAAATACGAGTTTGAAATAAGGTGAACCTTTTTTTTGTAAATAGTGAACATTCTTTTTAAATGGCGTTTATTTGATATGAGTATTTACTGGCTAACCTTTTATTGTTGGTAACTTTTTTTGAAGGTTTTTTTTTTAAATTTTTAATGGTCAGGATACCTTGAATGTATTGTAGAATTTTCCTATTCTTTTATATCTCTTATTTTTTTTATTAATTCCTTACTTTTTATTATCCTTACAAATTATACCCATACCTTTTATTTTGTACATATTCATCCAATTTAAATATTATTAATATTTATTTATAAATATTATGTAATTAAATATTATAATTATATTAATAAAAATGTAATTAAATTATGGATTATATTAATTCATTAAATTATTTTAATGATTATTTTGATAATATTGGTAGATTTGGAACTTGTTTACCAGATTATTAAAATATTTGATATTTATGTAATATTTTTAATATTTAAGTATTTTTTTAGTAATTTTGTGATGTTTTAAGATTTATGTAACATTTTTAATATTTATGTAATGTTATTATATCTTCATATGAATATAATATATACAAATAATTAATAATTTATGTAATTAATAAACATAATCATATTAATTTTAAAAATATAAATAATAATGCATTCAAATAATTTTATATTCTTTAATTAAAAATTAATAAAATAATTTTCCATGAAAAAGGAAACTAAAATAATGTAAAGTTGAAATTGGCCTCAAATATTACAAATGTAAAAATATATAACTTATTTTGTAATTAACCAAAACAAAAACTGAACTTTGGTGTTGGTGAACAGTGCACATCAAATTTGTTGTGGCACTGCTCACCAACATCAAATTGGTGTTGGTTTTGGCATGGTATTGGAGCTATCCCACGCCAAAACATCACCTATTTTGCTGATTTACGCACCCCATTGGAGATGGTCATGGAAAGTTTAGAAATATAATCCAATTGTTTGTTATATCTTTGAAAGTTATTTAGTGTACTACTATTACAAAAATTAAGTAAATTGGTTTTACACCATTCAAATAAAATATTTTAAAATTGATGGATTTGAAATTCAAAAATCCATATATTCAAACACACCCTTATTGATTCCTTATTACCGATATTATTGTTGCTGTTTGAGATTTAAACAAGGGCTGAACCTCAAGCCAGTTCAAAACCATCCTCCTTCTCAATCTCACTCTGCTCTGATTCCTCTTGGTAGCGGCATAAGTTTATCCTTGAAAGAACATTCGCGCTGGGGACAGTTAGAGCTCATCCAGGCTCATAATATGTGCTTTTCTATGGAACGATTATCCTCCACCAGGGTGCAGGTTGGATCCGTGGCAACGCCTCCCGAACTGTCAATTCCCATTTCACTGAAAAACTACTTACTTTTGATTGACGCCTTTTGAATCAAAGCAAAACCTTGAATCAAAGTGTCTAAAGATATTTTGCAGAGAAAGTGTAGATTTTATTGTTGGCGTGATTTGATAGATGTGTATGTGTTGTAGCTGCGTACATCATATATTTTTGGCTATTTTTTAACTTCATTGTCTTCCAAATTAATGCAATTTTGGAAAGACATGTTCAGCTTCTTGTCCTATTTTGGTACTTCAGCCATTCGTCAATTTTTGTTGCTACCAAGATATTTACTTCATTTTCCTTTCTTTTGTTTTGCAGTCATAATTGACTATAATATCTCCTTTTCATAGCAATTTAACTTGTCAATTTTATATATTGTTTTAATTCTATTTAATATCAGAATTATTACAAAACTTTCATTAGTTAAAATTGTAATTTGAAAACGAAAAGTAAATAAGAATTCTTGACTGATAATATAGTTATTATTAATAATAAAATATAAATCTATTCCGCCTCAAATTTATATATTATTTGACTAATTATATATTATTTTTAATATGAGAAGAAAATTATCATTAATTTTAATATTTTACCTTAAAATAAGCTACTTTATTCTATCAATATTATAAATCATTTCAATTTTATCCAATTTCAAATTATATACAGATATCTATAGAAATTTATGTTATGTGATCAAAAGGTCATGTTAAGATATTTATGTTCATATTTTGTACCATTAATTTCATATCAGCACATATATTTACACCTGAGCATACCGTGTCAACATCGAATACACATCAATTTAAGTGTGGATAAAATTACTGTGAAATGGAAAGTTCATATATCAAATTAGTATGAAAAAAGTTGCATTTCTTTTCAAAACAACATTAATATATTCTTTTTTTTTAAATAAGGATAAAATAAAACAAATTATTTTATTTTTTTAAAACAACATATGAACCGAAAAGCTGGGAGTAGCTTAACATTTAGCAACTTGGCATAAATTTATTTTTTAAAGTAGATCAATCATGTACATTCATGACTAACAAGTAATGTAATTATTATCCTAAGAGCTTAGCATGTGAAGCACAGGCCAAAGACTTACAGCAAACTAAAACCCACAATGGAGCAGTTTTTTTTTTTTTTTCAATTAATAGAAAGGTGATATGATATAAACATCAATGGATTATATAATAGAGGTCAATTCTCCCCTTTAGACAGCAGCAAAAATTGAATTATGCATCTTATGATGCTTTTAGAGATGAGTTATCACTTAATTACACCGTCACCGGCCATAGTAGAGCAGCTTTGATAAAGAAAGACCATTATCCACCCGTACATTTATATATAGAAAGAGCCTGTTAAGGAAAAAATATATTTGCGATGGACGTACAAGACGAAAAACCGACAGATCTTGAATCACCATTAATCTCTGAAGCTGGAACTTTAGGTTCAAAATACAGATTCACCAAAGATGATATAGTAAAGGAGGTGAAGAAGCAGTTGAATTTGGCTTGTCCTCTTGTTTCAGTGAATTTCTTCATATACCTTTTGCAAGTCATTTCGGTCATGTTTGTTGGTCATCTTGGTGAGCTACCTCTTTCTGGTGCTTCCATTGCCACTTCTTTTGCTTCAGTAACAGGATTCAGCTTATTGGTAAGATTTGTTCCGAACTCATGTGTGTTAGATTTCGTTATGGATTTTTAATATTCAAAATTGGTGTTTGGAGACGACTCTAATATCAATAAGCCAAAAGCTCATAATAAATTACGTAAAAGAACTAATACTTTTGGATCTCACTTCCTTGATTGAAACACTTTAATTCTACTTAATTTCTTGAGCGATGAACAGAAAGGAATGGGAAGCGCATTGGATACATTTTGTGGTCAATCTTATGGAGCGAAGCAATATCACATGCTTGGAATCCATTTGCAGAGGGCCGTGATTGTTCTTCTACTTGTCAGCATTCCCCTTGCCTTCGTATGGGCGAATGCTGGAGAGATTCTTCTGTTCTTCAGACAAGATCCAGAGATAGCAGCTGAATCTGGACGCTATGCTTGTTTCATGATTCCTTGCATTTTCGGTTTTACCATTCAGGAATGTCTTGTCAGATTCTTGCAAACCCAAAATAATGTTATCCCAATGATGATTAGCTCAGGAATCACAACTTTACTTCACATCTTCGTTTGTTGGGTTCTTGTTTTTAAGTCTGGACTTGGAAGTAGAGGTGCTGCAATGGCGAATGCTATCTCTTATTGGATATATGCATTATTATTAATGCTTTATGTATGTACATCTCCTTCTTGCAAGAAGACTTGGACTGGTTTTTCTACAAAGGCTCTTCATGGAATTCCTGAATTTCTCAAACTAGCAGTTCCTTCAGCTGTAATGCTCAGGTATTGTTGAATTTGCAATCAATATTTGGTTCAAATTATGCAAAATTGCATATGAGTTTAGTAAGTTCTTGTTTTGAAATAGCTTGGAGATTTGGTCATTTGAGATGATGGTTTTATTATCTGGTCTTCTTCCGAATCCGAAACTCGAAACTTCAGTCTTATCCATCAGGTTAGACTCATAGAAACCTTTCGATTTTACTACAAAATTCATTTCATTTTTGAACTAATTTTATTTATTATAAATGTTATAAATGAATTTTTAGTAGTATAATGTGTTTGATTTAAATGAACATTACAAATGAATTTCATATTTTATTATATTGTGTTTATTATAAATTATAAATTTCAAATGATATATTGTTTGATTAAAAAACTATTTTAAATTAATATTACATAATAGAAACATTTGTGAAAATAAAAATCATAAAAGGGGACATTATAGTTTATAGAAAAATATATTTAAAATCATGGAATTCATTTAATAATTTTAACTATTTAGTTAGGATTTGTTTTAATTATAAATAATTGAATAAATTTAAAAAGTTGGAATTGCAAATAGGATACATAAAATTTTTATTTAAATAAAAAGCACTAAGCTAGACTTTGCAAATAAATTGCGTAAAATTTTATGAAATTCATTTTCAAACACGCTCTCTAAAGATAAGTTGTATCGCATATTATCTGAAACATACTGCTAACTAGTTATCGTATTTCCAGCCTTAACACAAGTTCGATGATGTACATGATACCCCTCGGACTCAGTGGAGCTACAAGGTGAGCTTGGACCAAGTTTAATGTTAAATGCACTTCTGCTTCATTTCTACTGATGAGGCCTTTTTCTTTTGATGTGCCTAGTACAAGAGTGTCAAATGAAATTGGTTCTGGACAACCCAAATCAGCTTTTCTAGCAGTATGTGTCGCAGTGCTCCTGGTTGCCACAGAAGGCACTTTGGCAGCCTTCATCATGATAGTCGGTCACAATGTTTGGGGCTACTTTTATAGCATGGAGGAAAGAGTGGTGAAATATGTGGGGAAAATGCTAATATTTATAGCAGCATCACATTTTTGTGATGGCATTCAATCTGTGCTTTCAGGTTTGTGAAAACAAAATACCTTATTAGTTTTCCCAAGCACTTAAACCCCAGCTAGAAAGGCAAAGTGTCAAATATATATATATAAAGAGCTTGTTAGTTATGAACCTCATAAGAGCCTTCTTAGTGTGAGCACAGGAAAAAAATATTATGGAAATTACAGAGTCCAAAATAATAAGAAAAAAATCATAAAGTCTCAAAATGTAAAGATTATGGTATTTTTCCTATACTTTACTCACTATGTTTATCGATTTGCAGGCACTGCCAGGGGATGTGGATGGCAGAAACTTGGAGCCATAATTAATCTGGGAGCTTACTACCTTGTTGGCATCCCTTGTTCTATAGTATTAGCTTTTGTCTTCCACATTGGAGGAAAGGTAAATACACAACTTACCAGTATTCGACTTGGATGATGGCAACAAATGGAAATAATGGAATGAAATTTTGGTCTACAGGGTCTCTGGACAGGACTTATAGTTGCACTCATTGTTCAAGCACTAGGCCTGCTGGCAATAACTCTAAGCACCAACTGGGAGAAAGAAGTAAGAGTGTATTTGGATGCAATCATTTAATTTGAAATCTTAGATTTCAAATATTGAAATTTTAAATATAAGAATTTCAAATAACATGTAGTTACATGTCATTTCAATTCCTCATTAAATGAGCTATTAAATTCATTATGAATTTGTTTGAAATCTTAATAATACAAATCCATATGGTTACCAAACAAGAAATTTCATTGAAATCCAAATCCATGCTCAAATCTCATGCATCCAAACATAGCATAAGTGAATTTACCAGCTAATTTATTTTATCATATTATATTGACTTTCGGTTTACATGCCATGGATTAAATTTTTCATGCTTTATTTGCAGTCAAAGAAGGTTACCAATAGAGTCTACAGCAACATTGTTATTCACATGCCTGAAGATCTATTGCTCTAAATGAATAACTTTAAGCATTTGCTACTACATCTCCCATGAAGAGGTCTCAGTTTCTAATAGATGATTATGATGTGGAAGAGCTACCTGTCTGTTTTAACTTTTAATTGTAATTTGCATGTAATGCTTAGTAAATAAATATATTGGGACGCTACTAACAAACAGTTCATCTTCTATTAAACATTCGTGTGTGTAAACCTTAAGTTAACGAAGTGATTTGCACCTTCTGTCTCCTAACTTTATATTGTCTTCAAATTAATTTTTTATTTTTTCATTTTTTTCCTGAATTTATATTTTCATTTTTGATGAAAATCATCTTATAATTTTTTTTTTTTATCAATTTTTGGTGACATGACAATCGGTAATCGATTATTTTAAAAATATCTTACACATTAGTATCAGCATCCACATCTACGTTAACAAGAAATGTTACAAGTGACAACCCAAATTTACACTTGGTTTTGATACTTTAATTTTTATTTTCTTTTTACGCAAAGGTCCCACAACAATTTTTTATAATATCTTATGAATATTAAAGATCATTTAAATTATTATAACTACTAAAATCAATTGTTACTAAATTTATTTGAATCTTTTAAATCAAATTATAACAATTATTACTAAAATTTTAAATGATCTACTACCCTAAATTAAGATCTTGACTCTAAGTTTACCAATTAGAACAAATGGATTCACATTTTAACCAATTAGATTATTTTATATGAATAGAATGTCAATTAAATTTAAGAAGGTATAGTCTAATTTAGAAATAAATTAATATGATGTTTTATTTTTGCATGCATATACTTAGCTAATGAAATATACTTAACTAATGAAAATAATATTCAACTTAAGTGAGGTTTTGAGTTCAAGTTTTCATATATATATATATATATAACCGCATTAAACTAGTTTTGGGAGACATACTGCCCTTGTAGTTCTATCAAACTCGAACCAAATTAGTTAAAATTTAGAGAATTTTGAATAACAATGGTTTAGATAAAAAAATATATATATTTAAATTTATATAAAATTATTCAAAACATTCCAAAATCATTCAAAGTAATAATAAAACAACAAATGACATAAACAAAGAAAAAAAACAACAACAATAATAATAATAATACATCGATTGTAAATTGTCAGATGACCTTGTATAGAACAAAGATAAAACTAAAATATTTAAAAAGAAAAATTGAAAATCGGAAACCAATTTGACATATAATTTAAAATTATGTAACTATCTAATTTCAAATTATGTAACAATCTATGTAGTTAACCCTTCTTTCTAATGTAAATGAAAAGGTGTTACATATTTCTAAAATATTCTATTGCCCATTCCTGTGTCATAAAAAATTAATCAAAATTTACCTACTGACTTCTGTTTGAAATAAAATAAAAATTAATATATCAAAAAGAAAAATAAAAACTAGAAAATAATTATAAAAAAAACTATATAAAGTTAGCTAATAAACTGGTGTAATTATTAACCATTCTGACTTCTTTTCTTTCTTTTTGAATACACTAATTTTAGTATTTGAACATTACATGTAAATTGTAATAACTGTTGTCTGAATAAAATAAAGGACTATTGCAGGTTGAAGAAACTTGAAACTGATATGATTTTCATTGACAGAATAAGGAAAATATATACAGCATATGGTTACAACAGAATGAAAAAATAGGAGGAAAGTTACAACAAATATTCAAATGTGTTTGACTGAGCAGAGTTGTTACAAGATAAGAGAATCCTTCAACAAGGACAACCTTTTAATTTTTTAAAAATCTGAAAAGTAACATCTTCGCTCGTATATTTTGATACACTTTGATCGGAGCAAAGAAAAATCCCATTAATTATGTATATTCTTTTAAGGATCACGACATTTTAATTCCTAAAATTTATATAGTTCTCACAATTAAATTAAATATTATAAATTTAATTATGAAAAAAATTATATGTTCTATCTTCAACTTTAAGCCAATCATTAATTTTATTTTACTTTAAAAATTATTTCAATTTATTTCTTCAATTTTATAAATTATGTCAATTCTATCTAATTTTATTGAAGGATCGAATTGTATTTTTAAGAATTGCTTTTAGATTTCTATAAAATAAATTTGATAGTTATTCAATTTTTTTCTTTTTTAAGAAAAATAAAATTTGAAAAATATTTTCATGTTTTAATTTTACTATATTTGAAATAAATTTAAAAATTAATTTTTAAATTTTTACATAAAATTTTAACTTTTTATGTACAATTAAAAATAATAAAAAAGAGAAAATTACATTTATCTCCCTGGGATTTGACCTAATTCTAACTCTCCTCCCTCTTATTTGAAAATCAAACATTTATATCCCTCAGTTTTAATTCCGTCAACTTTTAAGTCCATCCGTTAACTTTTTCGTTAGGTCTTTAATATCAAAATACAGTTAACTCTTTCTATTTATAGAAATAAAACAATTTAATCCCCAAGTTCTAATAAAATAAAATAATTTAGTCCTTCAACTTTTTAATTATTTAAAATTTAATATTTCAATACTAACTAAATTTTAGATATGTATACATATCTCCATCAATATATATTTTTTGAATTATACAAAATACACACTAACTCAAAAGTCAAGTTGTAATTTTAATAAATTTATTTTTTATTCATTTTAAATTTAATTTTTATACTCATAAATTTATTTTATAAAAATAAAGCATTTTTAGAAATTTATAATTTAATTTTTAATTTTAAAATTTTGATAAGGACATATGTAACCATTGAAAATTTTATAAAAATTACGATTTTGAATTTGAAATAATTTGAAAATTAAAGAACAACAATTTATTTTATTAAAATAAAAAGGATTAAAGTGTTAGTTCTTGCAAAAAAAAAAAAAGGGAGTAAAATGTTTAGATTGTATAAAATAGAGGGAGTAAAATGTCTTATTCATTAAGATACTAACGGAAAGACTAAGGTGTTGACGGAACAAAAACTAAGGGATGTACATGTTCGATTTTCAAACAACAGAGAAGATAGTTGGAATTAAGTCAAACTTCAGGGAGGTAAATGTAATTTGCTCTAAAAGAGTGATAAGTACTTGTGAATCAATTTATTATATAGACTAATATTAATAAAATAAAAATAAATAAAGTAAGCACTTTTACCTATCACTATAAATAAAAATAATTTTTTTAATTTTTTCATATTGTTCATAAAAGCTAAATATTTTTTATATTCTTGACTAATATTTTTAGTCTCTCAAAATTTACTCTTTTTTAATCTAATACTTTTTTTTGTTTGACCTCTATTAGAAAAATTCTAAATAATGTGGTTGCAAGTTAAGAAGTAAATTTTAAAATAGTTAAAATTTAAGGATTTTTACTGAAAAATTAAAAATTTATAAAAATATTTAGAAACTAATTTTTAAATTTATGTCAAGAGTGACAAAACTAGAATTTAAAAACATTTTCTTACATTTTATATTTTATTATAAAAAAAGAGGAAAAAAATTTAATAAGTGTCAAATTTATTTTATAAGGATTTAAAAGTTATTTTTTAAAATTACAATTAGGTACTTCAAATAAGAATTGACCTAATTCATAAAGTTTAAGGAGCAAATTGAAACGGCTTTTTAAAGTATGATTCAACTAATAATTGGCTCAAAGTTCAGGATAGAACTAATAATTTTCCCTTTAATTACAAATCATTGGATTTTTTTAACTATTTGAAAAATTAATCGTTAGTTCTTCTCTGATAATTCTAGTGAACCATGTAAATATAGCATTAAATATGTCCATGTGGGTAATGATATCATCAAAGCATTAGCCATGTATGGCCTATGCTTGATCTTCCTATACTTCTTCTTCTTTTGATATTACGAGTTCAAACAATTCCTCAAACACTTTTCATTCTATTTTTGCTGTTAGTAACATAAAAAATCATGTCTTTATTGTTCTTGATTTCACAAACTTCCTTCTTTGGTAAGCTCTATTCCTCAATATTTTATGTTGTCATCAGATTCACGACCACATTGATGAGACAAGTGAACCTCCTCCTTCTACAACAATGGACACCAATTCTACCCTATCTAAACCCAACCCTACATATGTATTGTGGCAGCAAATTGATTATGTGATTGTATCTTAGCTCCATGCGAGTATTTCTCCTTAGATATTAAACAAGTTATGCAACCTAGTAAACCTTGCACAACTAGTCAAACATGGCTAGAAATTGAAAAGCTTTTCCATGATCATGTCAACGCTAAATATTTGCAACTCCAGCTCTCTTTTAATCAAGCAAACAAAGGCTCTCTTTATGGCTGAATATTTGCAAAAAATCAAGTCCACAATAGATTAACTTCATTCCATTGGTTGCCCAATTGATGATGATGATATTATTTTGCAAATCTTGTCTGGTCTCCTTTATGAATTCTCTGATGTAGTCATTGTGATGATAGCCCAAAAACCACTGCCAACTCATGAGTCCCATCTTTAGTCAGACTCTAAATCACCATTTGATACACAGGCTCTTGCTACTATTCGCCATAGAGGTGGCTTCACTTCACGCGATAGTCCTTGTGGTGGTTATGGTCAAAATGGCAGATTTCATTATCAACGTGGTGGAGGTTATAGTTCTTATGGTTCTTTCCGGTCTAATGGTTCTTGCGGTGGCCATCCAAATTAAGGAAATCAATCTCCTTCATATGGAAATCGACAGTTTAATCCCACATATTCTCAACATCAATATTCCTCATATCCCAAGTAGTAATATACCTCTTCCTTAATTCTTGGCACACCTCTTATACAATGCCAAATATGTGATGCTTCTTCTCACATGGCAAAGTTTTGCCCATAATGTGTTACCAGTGCACAAGATTTATTTTCATCTTTTGCTAGTCTGCATGTTCATGAACCACAATGGCAAACTGACACTAGGGCATCTCATTATATGGTAGGTAATAAAGGTACTTTGGATCACTATAAAATATATGCTGGTGTTGATTCTGCTAAAGTTGTGATGGAAGGAAATTCCCCATAACTCATATTGATCAGAAAACTTTTCATACACCTCTTTTTAAATTTCTTTTATATGATGTTCTTGTTGTTCCTAGTTTACAATTCAATTTACTCTTTGTATGTAAATTGGCTCATGACAATACTTGTTCTCTTAATTTTGATAATTTTGATTTCTCTGTGAAGGACTCTCCAACACAAAAGACAATCCTATGTTGCAATAGTCATGGTTCTCTCCATCCATTTGTGGGTTTAGATGGTTCCAGTTCAGTTCCTTCCGCCTTACTTGCTTCCAAAGTGTCTCCATCCATATGGCATCAATGTCTTGCACATCCTAGTGTCCCACTGCTATCTGAAATTTTTTAAGGAAAATTTCAGTTCTTTCAATTCTAGACATTTTAATTCATTTTGTCATGCTTGTCAACTTGGCAAACATATTAAACTTCCATATTTAATTCCATTACTATAGCTCATGAACCTTGTCAATTGATTCATTCAGATGTTTGGCATTCCCCAATTTCTTCTTTGAATTGTTTTCATTATTATGTTTTCTTCTTAGATGATTACACTGGTTATTCTTAGGTTTTTCCTTTGAAGTTTAAAAGTGATGTTTTTGATATTTTTGTTGCTTTTAAAGCCATGGTTGAAACTCAATTCAACTAGAAGATTAAATAGTTTCAATGTGACAGTAGAGGAGAATATCTCAATAACAAATTTAAAAATGTGTTTAATGATGTTGGTATACTTGCTCAATTTCTTATCCACAAACTCCTAAAAAAATGATTAAGCTAAATGAATGCATAGAATATTATTGAATGCAATTCAAGCACTACTTTTTCAATCCCATTTTCCACCAAAATTTTGGGTTGAAGCATTAAATGTGGCTATTTACACTATTAATAAGCTACCTCATGGTTCTCTTCATTTTTCAAGTCCTCATGTAATGCTTTATGGTGTGAGACCAGATTATTCTATGTTCAAGGTATTTGGTTATGTCTGTTATGCTCATGTTACTCATTATGCTCCACATAAGTTGGCACTAAAGATAAGATAATGTCTTTTTATTGGTTATGTTGCACAACAACCTTAGTGTGAAGCTATGATTTCAGAGTATAATGCTTTAGTGGCAAATGATACATGGACATTAGTGCCACGTCTACCCCACTCTAATAACATCATTGGCTACAAATGGGTGTATAAATTAAAATGTAGAGCTGATGGTAGTGTAGAATGGCATAAGGTAAGGCTTGTTGTGAAGGGTTACAATCAACAACACGGGATTAATTTTGATGAAACATTCAGTCCTGTTGTTAAGCTAGCCACCATTTGTATTGTGCTAACTATGGCATTATCTTATGGTTAGAAAGTTCATGAATTAGATATCAAAAATGCATTTTTGCATGGCAAGCTTGCTCAAGAGGTATATATGGCTTAACCATAAGGATTTGTTGATTCCTAAAATCCTGACTATGTTAGCAAACTAAATAGAGCTCTGTATGGGTTATGGCAGGCGCCCCATGCTTAGTTTTAGTGATTTACATCCTATCTACATCAAATTAGTTTTTCGGGTTATAAATCTGATTGTTCTATGTTTGTTTATAAAGCCTCTGATGGTATGGCAATTTTATTATTATATATCGATAATATCATAATTACTGCTTCTACTTCATCTTTGCTATCTCATTTTATAGACAAAATAAAAATTGAATTCATGATGAAGGATATGGGGTTGTTATATTATTTTTTAGGCATCTAGGTTCTCTCTAACAAAGATGGCTTTTTTCTTTCTCAGCAAAAATATGCCTATGATTTATTATCCAAGGCTGGTATGCTTGATTCTAAAGATGTTGATTCTCTGGTTTATAGTTAGCAGTCCACTTCTTTTCATTCCAAACCATTTGATAATGCAACTCTATAAAGAAATATTATTGGCGGATTGCAATACCACACTTTTTCTCATAACAAATTAGCTATGCTGTCAATTCAGTTTGTCAACATATGCATAACCCTCTTGAAGTTCATTGTAAATCCGTCAAACGCATATTGTGTTATGTTAAGGGTTCTTTATCTTATGGTTTACAGCTTTATCTAGGCAATTTAACTAAGATGGTTGCCTACAGTGATGCAGATTGGGGTAGTTGTCCTAATACTAGGAGGTCAACAATAGGTTACTGTGTTTTTCTTAGGAATAATTTGATTTCTTAGGCATCTAAAAAGAAACACATCGTATCCAGGAGCACTGTTGAATTTGAATATAAAGCCTTTTCTGTAGTAGTTTTTGATGTGTGTTAGTTATGTTCTAATTTGGGCGGGTTACATGTTTCTTTTTAGTCTCCAATTAAAGTTTTTTGTGATAATATTTCTGCTAACTACCTTGCTGTGAATTTGGTTAATCATGTCAGGATAAAACATTTGGAAATTGACTTGCACTTTGTAAGGGAGAGAGTTTTATGGGGTGATATTCTTATTTTACATATATCAGAGAATAGATAACTTGCTGATCTTTTTACTAAAGGGCTATCAACTATGCATTTTACGCAAATGAGAAGTAATATGGGCGTTTCATTACCACGCTTAGATTGAGAGGGGATAATAGCATATATGTATTTATGTATTATACCTAAGGGTATTGTTGTATTTGTATTACTCATTGTTAATATATATATATATGTGTGTGCTATATGTCTTTTTAATTATTAAAGACTCGCCCTTTGTTAATAAATTCCTAGTGAATTAAAAATATGAGAATAAGAACTTGGAATTAGTTTAAGAAGGGAGTTTGTGGAAAACTTTTTGGAAAATCAATGTGATTCCAAAAATAAAAGTTTTTTGGTGGAGAGTCTTTTAAAATTGCCCTCCAACTCAGAAAAATCTTAACATTATGAAACTAGTTCCACTAGATATATGCAAAGTTTGTGAAAAGGAAATAAAGGATATTCCACACCTACTATTTAAATGTGATCGTGCTAGGGCATCATGGCTAGCTTCTCCACTATCCTTTAGCCCATATGTAGCTCTCAATGTTTCATTTTTAAGGTGGTGGAGCAGCACATCTCATTTGCTTCAAGATTATGAGAAGCTTTTAACCCTCTTACTTCCTATAGGTTAAAATATATGGAAGAGCAGAAATGAATATATCCTTAGGAAGAAGACCCTGAACCTAACCTAATAACTATTGTCACTCTATCTATTAAGCTAAATTACAAATTCATTCAAGCATAAGAATCACACCTTTTAATAGCTCATTCATTTCACTCTTTGCAAAATGTGCAGATTCCTTTCTGGAATCCTCCCTATAAGGGAATTATCAAGTTTAATTCTGATGCTTCCTATAATTCTAATCATAATTTTGTAGGTCTGGCAGCATTAGGAAGAAATCATAATGGTAGAATTATAGCAAGGAAGGCAGTTTCTATCAACTCTTCCAGTGCATTGAAAGCAAAAGAAAAAGCTCTTTTGTTGTGAATGAATTCTGCGATTGATGCAAACTACATGAGTTTTGCATTTTTGAAATTGATTCTCTAGAACTATACAATGCAGTCTCTTTAAGGTCCCTAATTTCATGGGAAATTGATGCTATTGTAGAATCTTTACTTTGTAAAAAAACTAATTTTATTTTTGTCTCTTTTAACTGGGTTCCTAGAAGTCATAATCTTGCAGCTGACTAGGTTGCAAAGTAGAATTTACCGAACAATCTACCTGTAAATTAGGTATCAAGTACCCCTGTAGAACTCTTATCTTTGCTTTAATCTATTTATTTTACTGGTAAAAAAAAATCTAATATGCTAAAAGAATTATAATTATTTCCACTTATTAAAGCACAATATATTGAAAAGAACAAAAATGATAACTATTGCATTTGCAAAATGTTAATTAGATTACCAAAAAAAAAGTATTTTAAATGAAAAAAAAAAGTGTTTGGCGCCATAATAATTTTGATACATTAGAACTTAAACAAAAAATTTAAGTTTGAATATGGAGAATACACTCCATGAGTGTAAGTGGTAGCAAGGTAGCAAGAGAAATAAGCTTGCATGACTAAGAATTTGAAAGATAATTAACATATGCATAAAGGTTATTTAAACTAACCTTAGATGATCAATTAGTTTTAAACTAGAATTAACCTAAGATGATCAATTAGTTTTTAACCTAGAATTAAGGAGAGCATTAAGCAACATTTCTAATCCAATATTTTATTTTAACCACTAGCATTAACACCTATACATATAAAAACATAAGAAAAAGTGAGAGCGCTCATTTTTTTGAAAATCCAAAGAGACCAAGAGCAAGCCTAAGCTAGAATTAAGGCTTTCATACATTGTACTTATGAACATAAGTTTGTTAGCACATCTTGAGGAGTTTGGTAAGATCATTAGAGGTTGTACCATGTGGATAAAAAGCAAAGAACACCTTTGAGGCAGAATCGATTGAATCTAATATGGTCTTGAATTGGTATGTGCAGATTAGAATCTGCTCTAATACTACTGTCGGAACTAGAAATCAAGAAAACAAGAACATGAACATAAATGAAATAACAACAAAAAAGATGAACTTATAATAGTATTAAACAAATTTTCTTTTCTTGTTCATTTTCTTACTTCATTTTATAAAATAGATCCATATTTTTTATAAAATAGATCCATATTTTATTAAATCTAGCATGATAATAATGCGATGTTGTGGCATTTTAAAGATAAATTAATTATTTTAATTATAATTAAAATAACTTTTAATGCATGAAAATTTTATTTTCAAATACATATTATACACAGATAATACAAATATAAAATATATTGAAATATTATTTAGATAACTTTTAAAAATTATAAAATAGAAACTAACATTTATTCAATACTATACATATATTATATAGGATATTATTCTTACATATTCTAAAATATAAAGCTAAAGCTATGGAATTGAATTTTGTACTAGTACATGAATTATTGCAAATATTTTTAAAGCAATATTATGTATATTAGGATTGGAATTTTCATTGTGTTATCTTCGATCTTCTTCAACAATATGATACATTTCATATTGTCAAAGAAAAATTGTGAGAGTTTTGGCATAATTTGCCTTTGGATTGTGAAATCGAATTGCATCAAACATAAACACTTGATTTGGTCGTAAAATTGATCGTAAAGCAGAACATTTGGTTTCTTCACTTAATATATTCCCACTAAAAATTATTTCTTACAATTGATTGTTAACTCGAATTACATGATTGTTAATGTTGGAGGTATTTGGTATTCTTATATTTGCTAGCTCATTCATTAGATTAGTCATTTAAGCTCGTTATGCAGATGTATGTATTCTTATCGAAAGTCTTATTGAATGAACCATTATTATATTTAATGAAAAAAGAAAGAACGGAAAGAAAGTATATTGTTATTGCATATGAATTTCTCTATATATAAGTGTTACAAACAAACTTGTGTGTATGTAAAAAATTTACATAGAGGATTCTTGTTGTTTTGTTATATTTTACTATCCTTTTCTTCCTAAGCATCCTCTTCAAATAATTGTTGTATAGTATTTCAATTGAGTTTAGCTTATTCTTAAGGATCCAAAATCACTCTTCCAGTTTGTTCCTCGAGCTTGACTTGACTCTTAAACTCAAAGTTTAAACCTGACTCTAGAAAGATGTCAAGCCCTCTACCACTAAACTAGTGAAAACTTGATAACTCAATTAAAATATTGTAATTTAATTTCAAAATATGTCAAATGTTTTTAAAATATCATAACATTTTTCCAAAATATCACATTTTTATTTTAAAAGATTGTACTCACTCAAAATATCGCAAATACATTTTTTTTATTAAAAAATTAAAATATTTAAAATATCATAATAAAAATTCATTTTGTCAACACTATTTCTAAATATCATCACCATTTTCCAAATATTGCAATTTAATTTCAAAATATCATCATTTTTCTTCAAAATATCACAATTTAATTTTAACATATTGTTATCTTTTTCAAAATATTGCATTTTTATTTCAAAATATCTTGAATAAATAATTGTTATTATTGAAAATATCGTAATAAATTTTTTTCATTCATCAAACCAATCGCGCCATGCCAACTGCTAAAAATATAAAATATTACTACCTTTTTCAAAATATCACTTTTTAATTTAAAATATATTTAACATATCATGATAAAAATTCATTTTGTCAACATTATTTCTAAATATGATTACCATTTTCAAAATATTACAATTTAATTTTAAAATATCTTAGTTTTTTCAAAATATCACAATTTAATCATCACCATTTTCAAAATATTGCAATTTAATTTTAAAATATTTCTATTTGATTTTAAAATATCGTTACACTTTTTTAAATATCACATTTTTAATTTCAAAATATCATATTTCATAAAAATATCGCAAATAATGATTATTATTGAAAATATCATGATAAATTCTTTTCATCGACCAATTAAATCACGTCACACTAGCTGCTAGCTTTGACATCCTTGCTTTAGTAGCTTATATATATATATATATATATATATATATATATATACCATAAGGCACTTACCAATCCTCCCAAAAGGATATCCTAGTGGGAGAGGCGCTACTTTATACTTAAGGAACCCGGACCAGCCCAGATAACGTCTCCACGTTGGGTGCCACATTGGGGGCCCATCTGGTACTCGCTGGCCCAACGCACTTACGCATATTTCCCTTCCTCCCCCGCGGCTCGAACCCTGGTCTGGCTCTGATACCATGTACTGCCTAGGATCTAAGGGGTTACTGTGCTGTGCTGTGAGTATGATGCAGATGCAGGATGATCATAGTGCCGGTCTCACGCTCCAGTCACAGGCTAGACACGGAGGTTACCGGACCAAGAATGCAATAGATATATTAAAATATATATATATATTAAACAATATTTCACAGAATTCTAATGTGCAGGATCCTAAAAACTTAGGCAAGCACAGAGCACACTATCTGTTACTTAAGAGAATTCAAAATTGAAACAAACAGAAAGTAAATGCAGAAAGCTTAAATGCAGAAAAACTTAAAGGCATAGAAGATAGAGATCAAAAGTAAAATAGACAGAAAGTAAATGCAGAAAGTTTAAAGACATAAAAATAGAGATTAAAGTCTTACTGGAAAATTTTCTTTTATTTATAAATCCTCGTAAAGGGGAATACAGAGTTCTTTAATCCAGAAGAGTAAGGGAAGAAAAGGGAAATACAGAGTTCTTTGATTCTGGAAGAGTAAGGAAAAATAAGGAAATTACAGCAAGTCTTTAGTGATAGATTTTTATACTCCTAATTCTTTATTTTCTAAGGTAAGTGACTGATGCCCCAGCAGGAGAGGAGGAGGGCTACTTTTATAGGCGAGCAGCATCATGTTCTGAAGCTGTGGATGCATATGAGGCCGCTGCTTTAGTCTGTAACTGATATCAGAAACCAAAAGAAAAGAAGTTTTTATTAAGAAATTATTGTTTAAAATACTGGCCTCTGTTTTTCCATTAATACTCATTTTAGTGCTATTGGCAGAGGATAGTCTTTCTTTAGTTTTTTCTTGAAATCATTTTGGAACAAAATCAGTCTTTATGCAATTTAAATCAGCTCCTGTATCAAACAATGCAACAGTATCTAGCTGAAAATCTTTATCAAAAATAAGAGAAATCTTTATTATATATTTTCTGGTGGTAATTTGATTTAAAGCAA
>CATIWM010049276.1:0-15917 GCA_949671775.1 Mallotus repandus
TTTCCAGAGCCTGATTAGAGACTTTGAAGATTGCTCACCGGTCAGTTTAATTATTGAAGATTGCAAAGCTCTAGTCAGAGAGTTATGTATTAGAAAATTTTGTAAGATTGGGCCATTTTTTTATTGTTTTATAAAAAAAAAAAAGTCTTATTTTTGAATAATTACATTCTCTCTTTTTTTAAGGGTGCCCTATTTTTTTATTTTTATTTTGTCCATATTATTATTATTATTATTATTATTAAATTTAAAATTCATTAAAAAATTGAATGACTAAAAAATACATATGACTTAATTTTGAAAAAAAATACAATTAACATATTCAAGTTATAAAACCAAAAATAACTTTTAATAAATAATTAAAATTTTAAAGAGACAATTGAGAAAGAAAAGAATTAAAGACTTAAAGTTTTGTAAGAAATTCATTCATGTATGTATGTATATATGTATGTATGTATGTATATGTGTGTGTATATATATATAAATATATGTATGTATGTATATTTATGTGTGTGTTTAGCTTTTCTTGAATTGTTTCTTTAATTTGATCTTTAGACAAAGAAAAACAAAAGAGCAGAAGTTGATAATGGAGGTATTTATATTTATTGTTAATATATGAATATTTTATTTTAATTAATTAAATACTATTATTTTTTTCATTAATTAAATACACATTGAAAGCCAACTATTTCTTTGATAATTTTTCTAACAATATATACTTAGTCAAATTATTAGATTTTTTTTTTAATGTTTTGAAGTGTATAATAAACAAAAACTATACGAATTGTATACTTGTTATATACACTTTATATAAAAAAATACTTGTTATATACTATTTTTAATATACAAATAATACACTCTTCATATAATATATGAATGAGAAGACCACTAAGGATGCGTTATTTGAGACTAGTTTATAACACTATAATGTCGTACTCCTCATCCATGATTAAATTTTGTTTCAGAGTTAGGTTAATTAGATTAGTATATTTTTAACATAATATACTATTGAATACACACTCAAGGCCAACTATTTTTTTTGATATTTTTTTCTAACAAGATATACTTACTCAAATTATTATTTTATATTTTGAAGTGTATAAGAAACAAATATATATATACACACACAGACACAGACACATAGTATATTATTCATATAATATATGAATAGTATACTCATTATATACTATAATATAGTTGTTGTTATTTTTAAAATTTTTTTTATGTTAGAATAGTTAGTGACATATTTTCTCACATTGATAAAGAGAAGAGAATGAAAAGATTTATAATAATTTATCTGCCAATTAAGTTAACTTTTGGTTGGAGAAAATATTAGATAGAAATTTTGGACTACAAAATATAAGTTTAAGATGGGCACTTGAATTCAAATTAATTGATATGTGTATATCAATTATTTTAATTAATTGAAAATAATTATTTTTTATTTATTCTTCAAGGCCAACTATTTCTTTGATAATTTTTCTAACAATATATACTTACTCAAATTATCATATATTTTTAATGGTTTTGAAGTGTATAAGAAACAAAAATATACAAATAATGTACTTATTGTATACTATTTTTAATATATGAATATTACTTTTATTTATTTTCTATTTTAAGTAATTGAATAAAATTATTTTTTATTTATTAATTGAATACACGTTCAAGGCAAACTATTTCTTTGAAAATTTTTTTAACAATACTTACTCAAATTATCAAAATATTTTAAAATTTTGAAGTGTGTAAGAAATTAAAAAAAAAACTATATGGATAGTATACTTGTCATATACTATTTTTAATATACGAATAGTACACATATAGTATATTATTAGTATAAATATGAATAATATATAAATAATATATTAAAATCTAAAGTTTATGGACATGATCTAAAATCTAAAACAATAAAAACTTAGAGCAGTCTCTTCATACAAGGATTTAATGTCATCAACATAATAAAAAATTAACAAATTCAATCTCCTTGACCTTAATTGGATATATTAAAATCACTAAACAACTGCTATTGACAATTGGCCAAAAAAACAAAAACAAGTGTTGTAGACCTCTGTTTAGGATCAAACTCATTAAATGCATTCGATGTAAAAAATGACCTTCGTTTATTATCCTCAATAAGCATTGCACCTCACACCTAGCAATGAGAGTGATGGTTCCGTTCTAAAGCTAAAATCCTATTTCTAGAAGTGATGGTTCCGTTACATTGAGTCACCCTGGCCTCACCCTCCTCAAGAGGGTCGATAATCCAATTTCAAATCTTGTCACCATCTTCATCTTAGTCTTAAAGCATCGAGAAGAAGATGATGATGAAGAAGCGAGCCCTAAGCATTGTCACTGATTCACTCTTAATCAAAAAAGCATCCTTAACTTTAACACTGCCTTAACCTTAATTTTCTTCAAAAATCTAATCCTTTTCTCACTAGTTTTCCTTAAAATCATACTAAAAATGCCGTTAAGGTCCGATCATGGACAAGGAGTCTAACCTTCTAGTCCCACCAAAGATTAATCTTATACGTCCCATCATTAACGTCGACACCACGATGACGACGACTTCCTCATCTTCTTCATCTTCCCATCGCAGTTAAAAACCCATAAGCTAAAATAATAAAAAAATTGGAAACAAGTGAAATTAATGAAGCAAAAAATACCCAAATTAGCAAACTAAAAAAAAGTGAACACATAATCAAAAGAAATAGAGAATATATTAGATATATATGAACACAGAGAGACTTTTGTGTAAAAGTTTTTTGTTGAGAGCTTAAATAAAGCCAAGTCTTTAGTATTTGGTCTTAGTGTTATGCTCTAGAGTAAGGAAGAGAAGAGTGGCATTTTTCAGGGATCGCGTGTAATTTTGGGGAAAAGTGGGATACACATGTAATTTATTGATAAAAGGGGGTATTTGATGTAAATGGTCTCCCTTTTTAGGGTATTTCTGTAAAGAACCCTATGTATTAAGTATAATTGTGTTTGAAGATTTATGAACCAACCAGCCCATGTCTTGGCTAGGTATTATGGTTTTGTGACAGATCTAGTGGAATGGTGCTTAAAAGCCACCCAACTTTCTTGTCCAATCTTTGATTTCAAATAATTAATTTAATGCCAACATTTTATTCAAAAAAAGTTATTAATGAAATGAAATATTATTTATAAACCCCTCAATTTTTAATATTTTGTCAATTCTACCTTGAAACCATATTTAATAGAACAAAGATGAATTTTTTATTTATTAAAAATAAAAAAATATAATATAAATAATGTTGACCATTTGCATGATCAACCCCATAATTTTGACTTTGACAAGCAATTTGGATTACTAATTGTTTCATTTAAGTGTGTAGGTTTTGATTAAGAGATCAAAATATTTATCCAAGTTTGAAGATTTGAAATGCTCTTTAAAAGGAGCATTAATATGTCAATTAATGAAGATTATCAACCTATGCAAGTATCCACGTTGTATGAAAGCATCAGAGAATCAAAATTGAATATTTTTGAGTGTACAGGTGGCTGCTCACGAGCCACCCTCTAAATCGTGAGGGGGCTCACGAGCAGCCTCTCTTGAAGCCTTCCTTTAAAGCTTCTTCAGTGTAGGAATTCTGAGCCGCTCATGAGCACTGCTTATGATCGTGAGTAGCTCATGAGGGGCAGCTGACAAGCCTCAACAACTCTTTGCACACTCCAACGACTATATTATTCAATGGTCATGAGCTAGACCTTCCCCTCATGATCGTGAGTGGCATTTCGACTGCAAAAAGTTATTTTTCATTTAATGAAGAACAAGAGAGGTTGGAGATGTAATTAATGGCTCCAACAACCATATTTTTAATGCTAAAGATATTTAAACATGCTCTGGAGTTTCATTTCATAGTTACACACCTTGAACGTTGAATTTTCTCTCTTAAGCATTCATTGAGCATTTACTCTTTCAACTACTTTCTTTGTGTTTGATCAAACTCTTTGAGACTTGGTTATGTGAATAGAATAAGAACTCTTCTTCTTCTATTTTTTGGGGTTTAAGAAAAGGGAAGTGAGGTTCTATTCTTTGTGAAATGTTGAAGTGTTTGCCTATTGAAAACACTTGAAATTTGAATTGAAGAGTAATTCTAAACTCTTATTTTGTAAGGTTAGAGTTGATCCTAAAACTTAAAGTTTTAAGAATCAATCTAATTGAATAGATTATGGTAGTTCAAAATCCTAGCTTAGAAGAGTTAAGTGGAGACATAAGTTTATTGATAAATTGAACTCTTTAATTGCTTGAGTTTTTTCCTCTACTTTCTTAATCCTTGTTTAATCTTATTTAATTTTCTCTTAATTTCTTAAAAGCCCTATTCACCCCCCCTCTAGGGCAATTACATTTGGTATCAGAGCTAAACTTCTTAGTACTTAATTACTAGAAGCTTAGATCATGGGTAGTGAGGGTATAAACTTTTCCTATTTGAGACCTTTCTTTTATGGGAATGATTATCCCCATTGGAGATTTAAAATGGAGCTACATCTTAATAGTGATCCAATTAGGTTGTGGGAAGTAGTGCTTGATTGTTGGGTCCCCCCAAAAGCCACACTAGACAATGTGGAAATTCTTATTGATAGAATTCAATGGACTCAAGATCAAAAAGAGGCAAACTACAAAAATAAGAAGGCAATGACAATCCTACTTACTTCAATGTCTAGAGAAGAAGGAGGTAAGGTTCAACATTGCCAATTTGCAAAACAAGTGTTGGAAACTCTTGAAAGCCATTATGAAGGATATATGTAAGTGAGAAGTAAGAAGGTTCAACTTCACATGTATGAGTATGAACTCTTCAAGATGAAGCCTTAAGAATCAATAACCAAAATGACCAGTCGTCTCAATGCTCTTCTTACTACTCTAAAGAACCTTGAAAAATATTTTTCCAAGGAATAAGTGAACAACAAGATTCTAAGAATCCTACTTAAGAAGGATTAGGAATCTAGAGTTACTTCAATTGAGGAAGCACAAGACCTCTCAACTCTCTCAACTGATGTGCTTGTTGGAAAGCTCCTTACACATGAGCTTACTATAAAGCAAAGAGGAGATGAGAGAGATTAAAAAGAAGAGAAGAAAAAGAGCATTGCTTTGAAGGCTATTCAAGAAGCAAGTGGAGATAAAAGTCTTAAAGATTCTAGTGATGAAGATGGTGATATTGCCATGCTTACAAGGAACTTCAAGAAATTCTTGATAATGAATAATTCCACAAGAACTAGAGACTTCAACAAGAGGTTTGATGGCAAGAAGAACAAAGAAATTACTTGCTATGAATTCAAGAAACCGAGTCACATTAAAAGTGAGTGCCCCAACCTCAAGTTCAAGAACAAAGGAGCAAAGGAAAAGAATAAGTCATTCAAAGCTTCATAGGATGACTCCTCCGAATCGAAAAAGGAAGAGGAGTAATAAGAAGTGGCTAACCTTTGTTTCATGGCTCTTGAAAATGAAAAAGAGGTAACATCTACATCTCATTCTTCTTGTGATGAGTGTGATAATGATGATAATAATAATAAGAGCTCTATTATGAGCAAACTCATGCTTAAATATAAAAGCTTACTCTCTAAGAAGAAACTTTACAAGCATGAGTTATCTAACTTATCCAAAAAATTTACAAGCTTAAAAAATGATTTCTCTAAACTTGTTAAATCTAATAAAAAGCTTGCAAATGATTTGAAATCCTCTAATTCCTTGGAGGACCAACTTAAGAAAGAAAATGATGAGAATCTTAAGCTTTTTAGAGAGGTCATAGAGTTAAAAAATTCCATTTGTAAATTCAACAAGGGAAAAGAGATTTTAAATAGTCTTCTTGACTCTAAAAAAATCTATGAGGATACTCATAGAAGTGGATATACAAATGGAATGCTCTCTTCCTCATCATCATCTCACATTAACTTTGTTAAAGCTTCATGTGATTCCACCCCTTATACTTCTAAACCTCTTGAAACTCAAGCTTTAAAATCTAAAAGGTTTCATGCGTCAAATGATAAGGGAAAGTCTCATAAGACTCAATCTCCATTGACATAAAGGGGTAAGGCTCAGGTTAAAAGGCCTCAACCTAGACATGCTTACATGTACACTAGATATAATACTCCTAAGCATGCTATATAATCACATCACAATACACAATGTCATAGTCAATGCATGTCTCACACTCCTCCTAAAACACAAAGAACTTTTAGGAAACCCACAAAACCACAATCCACAAGTCATGCTTTATATACTAGGCAATCATATGCTCATAGGAGAAATAGATTTGCCAATGTTAAATGCTTCTATTGCATGACTAAAGGTCACACTAGTAATGTGTGCTTCTATAGAAGACTACATTTGAAATTGCTTCCTTTGGATTATTTTAAAACTAACCAACCGAGACTAATGAAGGTTTGGGTTCAAAAGAATGTTTGAATTGCTTTATGTTGGTGTGCTTGAAGTCCACAAGAACAAAAAGCAAGTGGTATCTTGATAGTAGATGCTCAAGACATATGACAGGAGACAAGGAGCAATTCAACAAGCTTGATGCTAAGGATGAAGGTCATGTTACATTTAGAGACAATGCCAAAGAAAAGATAGTAGGCATTGGAGAAATTAGTAACCCTCAATCCTTATTTATACATCATGTGTTGCTTGTTAATGGTCTTAAACATAATTTGCTTAGTATAAGTCAATTATGTGACATGGGAAACAAGGTCACTTTCTATCCTAAAAATTACTTTGTTAGTAGTTTAGATGAAGAAAAAGTGATTTTTAGTGGTGAAAGAGTAGATAATGTCTATATTATTAACTTGAATAAGGTTGATAATAAAGGCATTAAATGCTTGATATCAATTTCCCATGACATATGAACATGACATAGAAGGTTAAAACATACAAATTTTAAGCTTTTAGATGATCTTAGTGAGCATGAACTTGTGGTTGGGTTACCTAAACTCAAGTTCACTAAGGACAAGCCTTGTGATGCTTGTCAAAAGGGAAAATAACCTAAGCCTTCCTTTAAGCTTAAGAATGTAGTGTTCACATCTAGGCCACTTGAACTTATTCATATGGATTTGTTTGGACCTACTAGAGTTGCTAGTTTAGGTGGAATGCACTATGTATATGTGTTGGTTAATGATTACTTTGGATACACTTGAGTGTGTTTCCTTGCTCATAAGAATGATGCTTTTAAAGCATTTGAAAGTTTTACAAAAAGAGTTCAAAAAGAAAAAAAGATTTTTGCATTTTAACTATTAGAAGTGATCATGGAACCGAATTTGAAAATGAATTTTTCAAAACTTTTTGCAATGAAAATGGTATTTCACATACTTTTTCTTCTCTTAGAACTCATTAACAAAATGGGGTAGTTGAAAGGAAAAATAGGACTCTAGTGGAAATGGCTAGGACTATGCTTCATTAGTATAATTTACCTTTATACTTTTGGGCAGAAGTCATTAACGCTTCTTGCTATATAGCAAATAGAGTCTTTAAAAGATGAATTTTGAACAAAACTTCTTATGAGCTTTGAAATAATAGAAAACCCAAAATCTTATATCTTAGAGTATTTGGATGCAAGTGCTTCATATTAAACATCAAAGTCAATCTTAGAAAATTTGCCTCTAAAGCTGATAAAGGAATTTTCCTAGGCTATGCCACCTCTAGCAAAGCATATAGAGTATTTAATAAGAGAACTCTAGTAGTTGAGGAATCTATGCATGTTGTATTTGATGAATCTAAACCAATTGATCCTAGAAATGATGTGTGTAATGTTAATAATATTGTAGATGAGCTTGTGGATATGAAGATTCAAAAAGAAAATGCTAGCAAGCCTTTAGAACTTGAAGGTCTAAGCAAGGAAGTAAGTGAGGGGATGCCTCAACCTACCTTGAAGGATGAACTTCTAAAGGAGTGGCATTTCAAGAAAGCTCATCCTTAATATCTTATCATTGGTGACACTACAAAGGGGGTAACTACTATATCTCAACTTAAATCTACTGTCAATTTAGCCTTCATTTCTTAAATTGAACCAAAAAATGTTGATAATACTTTGAGTGATGAATTTTGGGTTCTTACTATGCAAGAGGAGTTAAATAAATTTAAGAGAAATAAGGTTTGGACCTCGGTTCCTAGACCTAAACATCATCCTATTATAAGCACTAAATGAATGTTTAGAAATAAGATGGATGAACAAGGTATCATAACTAGGAACAAAGCTAGACTAGTAGCGAAAGGTTATAATCAAGAGGAAGGCATTGATTATGATGAAACTTTTGCCCCTAATGCAAGATTAGAAGCTATTAGAATGTTACTTGCATTTGCATCATTCATAGATTTCAAAATCTTTCAAATGGATGTTAAAAGTGCATTTTTGAATAGATTTAATGAAGAGGAAGTTTATGTTAAACAACCTCCAGGTTTTGAAAGTTTTAACTTTCCTAATCATGTATTTAAGCTCTCAAAAGCATTATATGGATTGAAATAAGTTCCAAGAGCTTGGTATGAAAGATTGAGTAACTTTTTGTTTGAGAAATGGTTCTTTAAGAAAAAAGTTGACACAACTCTTTTCATAAAGAAATCCAAGCATGACTTACTCATTATTCAAATATAAGTTGATGACATTATATCTAGTGCTACTAATCATTGCTTGTGTAAGGAATTTTTTAAGCTAATGTAAGGAGAATTTGAGATGAGTATGATGGGTAAGGTCAAGTTCTTTCTTGGACTTCAAATCAAATAATGCAAGGATGGGATTTCATTAACCAAACCAAATATACAAGGGACATTCTTAAGAAGTTTGGTATGGAAGGAGCTAAGATAAGAAAAACTCTTATGAACACCACCACCAAACTTACCAAGGATGAAAATGGCAAACCAGTTGATGAAAAGCATTTTAGAGGTATTATCGGATCCCTTCTTTATTTAATCGCAAATAGGCCGGATATTATGTTTGTTGCATGCTTGTGTGATAGGTTTCAATCATATCCTAGAGAGTCTCATTTGAATGCCATTAAAAGAATTTTCAAATATTTTAGTGGAACATTGAATTTAGGGCTTTAGTATCCTAGGAGTTCATCCTTTGACTTGATTAGTTATTCAGATATGGATTTTGCAGTAGTTTGCTAGATAGAAAGAACACTTTCGGTACTTGTCAATTTTTAGGAAATTCCTTAGTTTCTTGGTTTAGCAAGAAATAAGTTTCGGTTGCCTTGTCCACCGTTGAAGCCGAGTGTAGGGCAGCTAGTTGTTATTGCTCTCAAGTTTTGTGGCAAAAACAATAACTTAGGGACTTTGGCATTATGCTTGATCACATTTCAATTAAGTTTGATAATACAAGTGCTATAAATCTTAGCAAAAATCTCATCCAACACTCTAGAACCAAGCATATAGATATTAGACATCATTTCTTGTGTGATCATGTGCAAAGTGGTGATATTCTTCTTGAATTTGTTGATACAAATCACCAATTACCGAATATCTTTATCAAGCCTCTTTGTGAGAAAATAATGAATTTTATCAAACATGAGTTTGGTATGATTGATGGTGCTAGTTTGCCTTGATTATTTGATATATTGCCTAATTGATGGTTGTTTCATTTTTATGCAAACTTGTCATTTGTGTTTATTGACAATTTTTTTGTTATTTGTGCAAACATGTAATTTTTTGTTGATCTTGTAAATTTTATTTGCATTTTGTGTGATTTTATATGATTATTTATTTTTAAATAATTAATTATTGAATTTAATTCAATTAATTAATTATCTTTAAAAACAATCTTTCTTGTTTTATGTCTTGGATTGATATTGACAATTTGCATATCTACGTAATTATCTCTATTTATTTGCTATTTAATGATTATTTGTTAAAATTAAATTCAATTAATTAATTATTTGAAATTAGCATATCTTTATATGTATTAATATTCCCCATTTGCATGATCCTTGTTATTGCTTTTATATAAATATTTTTTTTGGCAACTATTTGTGATATTTTTTAAATGATGCTAGCTAATAATTATTGCATTTTTTGTTAGTACACTCTTTTGATTTTTAAGTCTCATTTTCATTTGTTATTTAAATGATTTTTAATTCAATTATTTTTAAACATTTGAAAAATAGCAAATTCATTAAAATTCTCTATCTCCATGTTAAATTAATAATACAATTAAGACGTGTTAAAATAAAATTTCATTTAAATTGTGAAATCTCTCATTGTCGTTATGCAATTGCATTGGAAGAACTCTTTTAATTTGTAATTCGATGATCCGTACACTCCATTCAATGGGTTTAACTAGTCGTAAATTGTACTCTATTGTCTTTAAATAAGTTTAATTATAAAAATATCAATAGAATTTTTACAGTATAAAGATATTTAAAATCCCATAAAAGATAACCATCAAAATTTCATAAAAATTTATTGAAAAATCCATGAACAAAAGTTCAAAAACTTAACAAGAAAATAGATTAGGACCTGTTTAGTTTTGAAAAATAAGACCAATTTTCTATTTTTTTTAAAAAACTAGAAAATAGAATTTATTATTTAATTGTGATATTTTCTAATTTAGAAAACTATTTTCTAAATTTTTCAAATAATGACAAGTATTAAAAAGCTAATAACAAATAATTTTTAATCAAATTAGCATGTTTTCCTATTAAGATTAAGTTTGATGTGTTGACCATTTGCACGATCAAGTGTTAACCATCCTAATTTTGACTTTAACAAACTCAATTTTGAGTCACTAATGCGTGTAATTTGAGTGTGTATAAGATAGGTTCGAAGTAAGGCATGTTAAAGGCTTATAAGTTGAAGTTATTCAATAAAAAGTAATGCTCACGAGCCACGTCGCGACCGTGAGTATCCTTGTGACCAAAATACATTAACTTGCCTTAGTAAAGAAAAGGACAGTGACCCTCATGGTCTATGTCATGATCGTGATGATGTTCGTGATGGCAGTGATCATAATTGGGAGCATTTGATCATGATTGGGACTCCATGAAGCTTCTTTTAAAAAATCTCACAGTGACCCTCAAGATTTAAGTTACGATCGTGATGGATATGATTATGAAACTGATCAAGCACACAAGAGCCAAGTCATGAGCATGATTAAACTGAAGCTTTCTCTCAATAACCCTCACAATCCATAGTCATGATCATTATGGATATCATTATCCATGATCACAAACATGATGAGTGTTATGATCCAACTGTCAAAAGGCGCAATGGTCACAGTAAGGCCACAATGACTAGTTCTGTTGGATATCACGATCGTGAGTAGTCAAATTACTATAAAAAGTTAAAAGCATATTATATATGCATGGCAAAGGTTGAAGATGAAATTAATGCACTCCAACAAATAGAGTTTGATCTCTAGCTATAAATACTCATCCCAAAACTTCATTTTATGAGTTTTTTTTATGGTTGCTGAACAAATTTCTCTTAGCATTCATTGTGAAATTTAAAGATCTATTATGTATACTCTCAATTTCTTTAAACACTTTTAAGTGTGGTTTTGTGTGATCTAATATAGGTTCTAAATCTTCTTATTATTGGGTTAAAAAGGGAAGTGAGAAACTATTCTACATGACTTAATTGAAGTGTGAACCATTAAAACACTTGGAATTTGGGTTTTGGTTTAAGTTAAGCTCAGAAAAACTTAATGATTGTAATAGGTTTAAGTTGAGCCTCAAAAACTCAAGTTTTAAACTCAATCTAAATGAATAGATTGGAGTTGGAGGTTTAAAATCCTAATTTTGGTGAAGTTAGGCGAAGGCATAGGTTCAATTGAGGAACTGAACTCCTTAAATCCTTACGTCTATCTTCTTAATCTCTTATCAAGTTCTTAATCTCTTTTTAATTTCTTGTTAAACTCAAATTAGCCATATTCACCACCCTCTAGGGCTTTTTTTTCATGATGTTACCGATATAAATTATTTTTATTTTTATTCCAATATTTTTCTCTACCTATTTCACCTCTTCTTCTTACTCTCATGACTAAATTCTACCAAAAAGTCTTTATCGGATCATGACTAAATTTAGCCTTACTAACTTCAGCACCAATTGGGTCTTATGCCAACTTAGAAACAATGGTGATGATAGAGATAAGAGGAAGAGGAAGAGTGCTAGCTCTAAGGTGTTTTTGTTTAAAAAATGATTCAAGGCTAATACATTTGAAGAATAAGAATTTGATTCTAATGGACGTTGCAATACGGTTGGTGAGAGGGAAATAACTAGATTTAATTTAGTTACTAATATTGATGTTGGGTTCTCTATGTTTCATTTTAATGGAGATTGCAATCAACTTGCAAAATAGGGCAATGAATTGTTGGGTTGCTATCACAATTTGACCATTATATGTGATTTGGTTGTGAGTGCTAATGACTGATTCAAGGCTAATATAGTTAGAGAACAAGATGGAGTCTACACTGTATATGTTGCACCAGGGGGAAATTGTTAGGTTATCTAGTTGATTATGGTAAGATAGCTAATTCTAATGATAAGAACTAGGGTTGTGCATGGGTCTTAGAGAACCCGAACTATCCAAGAAAATCGAACCAAAAATTTATGTTGACCGTTTGAATTTCTCCGAACCGAATTGTCCCAAAAAAATTTTTGAGTGGGTTCAAAAATCTTGAGTTCTCCGAATCGAAGAATTGAAACTGGAACAGATAGTGTGTGTATATATAGATGTACACTAATAGCTATTATTATTATTATTATTATTATTATTATAAATTTGATAAAATAATGCATGATAATATTAGAAATCTAGAATTATGTGTTACAAATAAAATTTAATACCATTTTAATAATAAATTATATCTAAATAATATATTTTAGACAATCTATTATTAAATTTTAACTTAGCATATGATATTTGAAATTTTAAATGTTAATTAATTGTTTAAAATAAAATAAATACACTCATCAATTGAGTATATTTTATAGTTAACTTTTAATGCATGTTTAATCATAAAATAAAATTTAAATTTACAAATAAATTTGTATAGTAAAATTTATAGTCATTTTATTTTATATGTTTAAATTATAAATTTATTAAAATATAAATATTAATATAAAACTGAAAAAGAAAATTTATAAAAAGGTATTATTATTAAATATAATACAAAAATATATTTTTTATTATTATGAATTTGTTAAATATTAATTTTAAATATATAAACTAAAAATTAATATAAATCTCTGAATTTTGGTTTTGCTCCAAACCGATTTGGATTTTCTATGTGCTCCAAATCTCTACTCCAAATTACCGTGAAAATTCGAAGCAATTCGGGATTCAAATTTAAAATTTTGAAGTCGGATCTAAAGAATTTGTATTCTCTGAACTGCTCTGACTGTGCACACCACTAATAAGAACTCTATCATCAACGCTATTTTCGATGTGAATCTTGGATTATAAGAATATAAAAGACTATAAAATAAAAAGTCAAGAAACAAATATGATTTTGTGTTTTTCATTTTCTATTTTGAAAAATAGAAACTAAAAAACAAATAAAAGAAAAAGAAAATTTGAAAAGGAAAAAAATATTTTAAACTTGACAGGTTCATAAATAATAACTTAACCACTAATTGCAATATCTTGTCATGATTTATGTAAATTAGTTGTGCATGTCAGACTATAAATTAACATATATTTTATTTAATAAAAATAACTCAAACATATAATCTGTAAATTAACTAAATAATTTTTTTATATAGATACATTTTATTTGATTATTTTATAATAAAAATAAAATAAAATAATTTAAATATATTAATTAAGTAATTTTAATAAAATGAAAACAATAAATTAATCAAATAACTAGTTATGAATCCGTGCGCTCCGCGGATTTTAAATGATATAAAAATTTTGATATAATTATTAAATAATTTTAATAAATTTAAAAGTATAAATTAATCCAATATAAAAAATAAACATTAAGAAAGTTATTATAAAAATTTTATTTAATATATATATATAGAGAGAGAGAGAATAAAAAGAAGAATAATATTTTAAATGTAGTATCATTAAAGTGTTTTATATAAAATAAAACATATATATTTTAAAATGAGAATTTTATCCCTTTAAAAATAATTAAAATTTTTATAAAGAGAAAAGGGTAACTAAATAAATAAAAAATGAAAAATAATACGCTAATTTTATTTTTTTAATTTTTATTGCCATTATTTTTAAATATAATAGAATTTGTTTTGAGACTATTAAATTTCTATTGGAGTATGTATAATAGTGTTTTAGTTAAGAAAAATTTTAAAAATAGAATTTCTAATGGTTTAGGAAATTGATTGAGTGATCTAGGAAAAATGATTTGAGATAAAAAAAAAACATATTATATACAAACTTTTAGAATTTAAGTAGTGTTAGAATATGTATAATAGTGTTTTAGTTAAAAAATAATACTAAAAAACTATAATAAATATTTTATTTTTAATAAAAATTAGGATTTTTAAGAATTTGACACACTAGATTTTAGGATGAATACTCAAATATAAAGATAGACACTTGTCAAATTTTTGGCTTAATGACTTTAAAGATCAACATTAAATATATATATATATATATACATATTAAATGATGAGCTCCAAAGTCATTGAGTAAAAATTTTGATAAGTGTCAATCTTCATATTTGAGTATTCACTCTAAAAGCTAATGAGTCAATCTATTACACATCCTAATTTTTTTTATTAAAAATAAAATATTTACCACAGTTATTTAGTATTATTTTTTAACTAAAACATTATTATACATATTTCAATACTACTCAAATTCTAAAAGTATTTATATATTACGTATTTTTTTACTTTAATTCACTCAAAATATTTTTTCCAAACCATATTTTTCTATCTTAAATCAATCAAAATATTTTTTTTTCCAAACCATTACAAGAATTTAAAAACTTACTGTAATTGCTTAATATTATATTTTTTAGCTAAAATACTATTATACATACTTCAATACTAATATAATAATTATAAAAATAAATTTTATTATAACTAAAAAATTATGGCAACAAAAAATTAAAGAAAATAAAATTAATATGATATATTTTATTTTTAATTTATTTAGTTGTTATTTTATTTCAATTATTTATTTAATTATTTTATTTTACAGTCCGCGCATAGCGCGGATTCATAACTAATTTAAGTTAATACTTTAGAACACAATATTTAGATGTATATTTAGTGGAGTATGTATATATATGGACTAATATACAAAGAGGCCCCTAAACTTGTGTCTCGGGACCAAATAAGCCCATTTTTACTTTTTTTAACAAATAAGCCCACACGTTAGAAATTTCGGTCCTTTAAACCCAAAATCAGCCAAAAAATAACACGTGGGTAGCACGTTCTGTATAAGGAACGTGAATGAAGTTGAGGGCAATTTTTTAATGGAATTTAGAATAGCAGTTGTCTTTACCAAGGTAATTGTTGAAAAAAAAAATTGTAACTAATTGTAACTGTTGTTTTGGCACGAATTGAATGCAACATGTCCTGCATGTATTTCTCTTCGGGAGGAAGTGGTTAAGTGCATTAATGCTTCTATTGTGGGTGGTGTAAGCTATAAAAGAAAAAACAGAGAGCTTTAGCTTCCTTGCCATTTTGGAAAATTCTGAATGCACAAAGAGACGTTTCAGGGTGTGTTCCAGATTTAATATTGCAGGGGCTGTGAAAGGTGATAGAGTTTTGAAATTGTCTTATTGAAAAAGGTAATGCTTTAATCTATTTAATGAGACAAATTGATTTTTTTTTCTTGAAAAAAAATAAATAGAACTTAATATGTTTTCAATGTTTTCAAAATCATTGCAGGAACATAGGTGGTGATGATGTTCCTATAATTTTCACTATACATCATGGTGCTAAATTCCTGAGGGATCCCAAACTCAGGTATGTTGATGGTGAAATACTTAAATGGAAA
>CATIWM010049328.1:0-26407 GCA_949671775.1 Mallotus repandus
ATTATTTGAGAGGTTAGAGTCCTTTCTTTGGTTCTTAAAAGAACTTTGTGAATTTTATCAAGTGAAGGCTTGGTAGATTCAAACCTAGTTTGATTTAAACTTGAAATTGGCTTAGTTCAATATTAGGTTTTCATTGAATGAGCTTTAATTCTTTGTAACTAAGGTTCTTAAGTACGAATTATTTAAGGGTCTTGTTAAGTTTTAGAGTTTTATCTCTTGATTCATTGAACGATCCTTGGCAAAGACATCAACCTTGAATACGGGTAGTTATAAGTTAACCACGTTCATATCATTTGGTATCAGAGCTTTGGCTCAATAATCAAGTGCGTATCTTTA
Source organism: Mallotus repandus (assembly GCA_949671775.1). Taxonomy (NCBI): domain Eukaryota; kingdom Viridiplantae; phylum Streptophyta; class Magnoliopsida; order Malpighiales; family Euphorbiaceae; genus Mallotus; species Mallotus repandus. The sequence goes on from CATIWM010049328.1 coordinate 337, forward strand.
TTTTAATTGTTCTTCTCATTCTTAAAAAAAATCCAGAATTCTTCTAATCTTATTTTTATTTGTTCCTTGTGTGTTGATTTTGTTATCAACTCTATTCTCTTTGTGATTCCTTCTGTTCCTTTGTTATTCCTACCATCATTCTTATTTATATTTGATTTTTTACCTTTGTGATAGTTTAATAAAAAAAAAGAGGCTGTAAATTCAAAAAAAAAATCGAATTTGAAAAAAAATCAAAAATCAAATCAAGTAAAATTCTCTTCAAATCCGTGTTTGGTGTCCAAAATTCAATTGCTTTACCTATATCAAATTCTAAAATACTCTTAAGTTACGTTTTAGGGTAGTTTAAACACTTATTCCAAAAAAAATTTCTTGCTCGCATTTTGTTTGGTTATTGTCTTCGTTTATTGTGATTTCGTTGGTTCCAATAGTCAATTTAAGTTTAATTTAACTTTTTTTGAGTTGTATTGAGCTTAATTTGATAATTAGTAACTTGAGTTCCATAAAAAATAAAAAAGAGGAATTAGAGAGAGGAAAAAGGCGAGTGGTGAGGTTATTAGAGGGTAAAAGCCTAATTGAGTGAAACATGAGTATTGAGTGACATTTTTTAGTGTAAACATATAAAGGAGTGTTCCTTGTGAGGTTTTCGTTTGTTCCTTTATTTATAATGGCAGGTTCAAGTAGAGTAGATAAGGATCCTGATTGCAAGTTCTTTATAAGGGCAATGCAAGATCAAATGGCACAATTATTGACTAGCCATCAAGAAGTTCATGCACGATTGGGAAGGATAGAGCAAAGTCAAACCACAGGTGCCCAAATAATAATAATTAAAATGTAACTAGAGAAGTTCGAAGAGGGAGATGGGCTAATGAAGTTGATTAATCTATTGATGAGAGTGTTCAAACACGTGGGAGGCAAGATAACAATCTTGGGAGTATAAAAATGAAAATTCTTATCTTTCATGGTAGAAATGATCCTGAAGCATATTTACCATGGGAAAAGAAAGTGGATTTTTTTTTTGATTGTCACAATTATTTCGAAGAAAAGAAAGTCAAGCTTACCGTTGTTGAGTTTGTAGACTATGCATTGGTATGGTGGGATCAATTAGTGTTGACAAGAAGGCGTTGTAGAGAAGAACCTATCTGCACATGGCAAGAGATGAAAGCCATCAAGCGGAAGCGATTTATGCCAAATCACTACTATAGAGATTTCCATAATCGACTTCAAAGTCTTAGACAAGGTTCAAGAAGTGTTGAAGAATATTACCAAGAGATTGAGATGATTATAATACGGGCTAAGATTGATGAAGACCATGAACAAACCATGGCTTGTTTCTTGAATGGGTTGAATAAGGAGATTGCTAATGCTGTGGATTTGAATCCATATGTGGAGTTAGAAGATATGCACCACATGGCACTAAAAGTGGAGCAACAAATAAAGGTAGAACTTCTAAGTCTCATGTGACCATAACAACATCCAATTGGAAGACAAAATGGAAAGAGGGTGATAAAAGCACTTCCAAGCCTAAATATGAAAAAGAAGGCAAGGAAGGAGGGATTTCAAAGCAAGTTGAAACACCCAAGCCTAAAACAAGTTCCATTGAACGTTTTAAATGCAAAGGAAGAGGAAACATGCAACAGGATTGTCCAAACAAAAGGGTAATGGTTATTGTTAATGGAGTGTATGATGGTGAAGATGATGAGGAGGATGATGAGATACCCTTACTTAAAGATGCAAATGATGTGGAAGAAGACCTTAAGGAGGTTGACTACAAATACTTCCTAGTTACAAGGCATACATTGAATACACAAACAAAGATAGAAGAAAATGAACAATGTGACAACGTGACAACATCTTCTATGCAAGATGTCGAGTTAAAGACAAGCTATATTGTTTAATCATTGATGGAGGTAGTTGTACAAATGCAGCTAGTACTTTATTAGTTGAAAAGCTTAATTTACCAACTTTGAAGCATCCTAGACCATATAATTTGCAATGGTTGAATGATTGTGGAGAAGTTAGCGTGAATAAACAAGTACTTGTTCCTTTTTTTTTATGGGGAGATATATTGATGAGGTTCTTTGTAATGTTGTGCCCATGCAAGCAGGTCATATTCTTTTAGGGCGGTCGTGGCAATTTGATAAGAGAGCTATTCATGATGGATTCACCAATAAGTATTCATTTGTTATAAATGGTAAAGAAATTATACTTTCACCTTTGTCACTCAAAGAAGTTTATGAAGATCAAATGATACTGAGAGAGAGAGAACATGCACATGAGAGAGAAAAAGAAAAGAATGTGCAGTAAAAGGAGAGATGTGAGAAAACAAATGAGGGGTGTGAACAAAGAGTGGAAAAAGGAGAGCTAAGAGTGGATGCGCAAAAGAAAAGAGAAGGGCATGCAAAAGGAGACATTGAGGGAAAAAGAAAGAAAAACAAGTGAGTTTCTATGCAAAAGCGAGTGATGTGAAGAGAGCATATTTTTCACAGTTGCCAATGATTATACTTTTGTACAAAGAGGCATATTTATCTATTAACAAACTTGACATTTCCTTGCCTAGTGCTTTTATGTCTCTTTTGCAGGAATATGAGGATGTGTTTCCTGAGGAGGTGCCCAAAGGATTACCACCCTTAAGACAAATTGAGAATTAAATAGATTTCATTTTGGGTTTCCAAATTCCAAACAAACAACCATATCGATGTAATCCCGAGGAGACGAAGGAATTATAAAGACAAGTGGAGGAATTAATGGATAGAGGGCAGATTATGGAAAGTATAAGCCCATGTACCGCACCCATTTTATTGGTACCCAAGAAAGATGGTCCATGGCATATGTATATTGATTGTAGAGCTGTTAACAAGATAATGGTAAAGTATCACCATCCTATTCCTTATTTGGATGACATGCTTGATGAGTTGTATGGTGCATGCATTTTCTCTAAAATTAATCTTAAAAGTGGTTATCATCAAATTAGGATGAGAGAAGGGGATGAATGGAAAACTTCTTTTAAAATAAAACATGGGTTATATGAGTGGTTAATTATGCCTTTTGGGTTGACTAATGCACCAAGCACTTTCATGAGATTAATGAACCACATTTTGCGTGCATTTTTAGGGAAGTTTGTAGTTGTTTATTTTGATGATATACTTTTTTATAGTAAATCATTATATAACCATCTTAAGAATGTACGTTTGGTTTTTGATGTTTTGTGCAAGGAAAGATTATTTGCTAACCTTAAGAAATGTTCTTTTTGCACAAGTAAACTTGTTTTCCTAGAGTTTGTAATGAGTACGCAGGGCATTGAAGTGGATGAAGAGAAGGTTAAGGCAATTAAGGAATGGCCTACACCTAAGTCAGTTGGAGAAGTTCGTTCATTCCATAGATTGGCAAGTTTCTATAGAAGATTTGTTCATGATTTTAGCACTATTGCCTCTCCATTGACTGAAGTGATAAAAAAGAATGTGGGATTCAAACAGGGAGATGCACAAAAGGAAGCATTTAACATGCTTAAGGATAAGCTAATTTCTGCCCCTTTACTTTCTTTACCAAATTTTGCTAATACTTTTGAAATTGAATGTGATGGCTCAGGTTTGGGTATTGGAGTTGTACTTATGCAAGAAGGAAAGTTGATAGCTTACTTTAACGAAAAGTTAAATGGAGCCTTGAAGTATCCCATATATGACAAGGAGATGTATGCATTAGTTTAAGCCTTACAAATGTGGCAATATTACCTATGGCCTAAAAAATTCATGATTCATATGGACCATGAATATTTAAAGTACTTAAAAATGCTTTAGAGGGGGGGTGAATAAGGCAAAAGAATTCAAATAGAAAGTAATTGAAATTTTAACAAAAATAGAAAGAATGTTGAGAAGGAAGAATGAAGAACACAATGATTTAAGGAGTTTGGATTCAACAATAATCCTAAGTCTCCACCTAACTTATCCCCAAGTTAGAATTTTCAATCACCCACAATCTTATTCACAATATTGAGATTACACAAGAGTTTAAGGCTCACTCTTACAACCTTACAAATAAGAGTTTCTAGGCTCACTCTAAAACCAAATCCCAAGAGTTTTAATGGCTAAACACTTAAACCAATTCCTTTAGAAATAAATCTCATTTCCCTTCTAATTTATCCCAAGACTTAGATAAAGTAGAAATTATATTTCTAACACACAACCAACTCTCACAAGAGTTAATGAAACTAAGAATGAATAAATTGAAAGTTTGAGAGCTTTGATGAATGCTTAAGAAAGAATGAATGATAAACAAGTTTCTAGGCATTCAATTGAGCTCTAGGAGATATTTATATAGATAAACACTCAAAAATATAGTTTTTGGATGTATCAAATATGTCTCCAATGTCTATAAATGATTTTTGAATATTCTTGGACTTTTTACAGCTTAAAGGATGCTCACGATCATGAGGAAACGGTTCTGGCTCAAGAGGAGGAAAGTACTAGTCGTTACCTTTGAAAAAAGTCAAAATTCCCTTTTTTATATTTTCATGGGAGTGCTCATGAGCTGGTTATGATTGTGAGCACTCCTCGTGAGCATCACTGCTTGAATCACTCAAAAAGGCACAAAATGATGCTACAGGAGGCTGCTCCTGAGATGCTTATGAAGGTGCTCGTGAGCGTCACTAAAGAAGATCGAATTAGCCTTAACTTTCTTCATAAAATTTATATATAATTGTCTTATATTTCTATATCATTTTGAATCATCTCAATTGGAAATCTGTATCTCAAGATATTTCTGAAATATTAAGAGTTGCTCAACTTAGGATGAAAGCTGCATATATTGACTTTGATTCAATATTTGCATATCCAAATGAGCTTCGATTTTGAAAATTAAGCTCAATTCGGAAAGATTAAGATGTCTACTTCAAATGTTAAGAAGATCACTTCCTTATTATAAAGCTTTAAGAATGTCAAAATCTTCCTTGAATCTCGGAGGTGGAATTAGCCCAAAAGCATGCTTAACTCCATTTTTATTTCCATGATAGTCCTAGCTTATACACAATTAAACAGCCATATTTAATGCTCAAAATTAAGATTATTAAGATCAAAATCAAGATTGATTATTGCTAAGGTCAACAGTACTTAAAAGGACAATAAAAGCTCAACAAAAGACATGCCAAATGGAGTAAGTTTATTGAATCTTTTCCATATGTCATAAGGTATAAACAATGTAAGGAAAATATAGTTGATGATGCACTATCTTGAAGGTATACACTTATTTCCATACTTGATGCTAAGTTATTGGGTTTTGAATATATAAAGGATTTATATGCTAATGACCATGATTTTTAGAAAATTTTATGATGCTTGTGAAGAGGTTGCCTTTGAAGGGTACTATAGGCATAATGGTTTCTTATTTAAAGATAATAAATTATGTGTGCCTATAAGTAGCATGTGTGAACTTTTAGTGAGAGAAGCGCATGAAGGTGGATTAATGGGATATTTTGGTGTTGCTATGACTTTAGATATTTTGCATGATCACTTTTATTAGACTAATATGTGTATAGATGTTCAAAGAATTTGTGATAAGTGCATTGTGTGTAAGCAAGCTAAGTCTAAGTCTAAGCCTCATGGGTTATATATGCCACTACCCGTTCCTAGTACGCCTTGGGTTGATATCTCTATGGATTTTGTTTTGGGTTTACCTAGGTATAAACATGGTAATGATTCAATATTTATGGTTGAAGATCGATTTACTAAGATGGCACATTAAATTACTTGTAATAAAACTGATGATGCCTCAAATATTGCTAATATTTTCTTTAAGGAAATTGTGTGTTTACATGGTATGCCTAGAACTAGTATTAGTGATATGGATGCTAAATTCCTTAGTTATTTTTGGAAGACCTTGTGGGGTAAATGGAGGATTAAATTATTGTTTTTTTTTTCTCTATGTCACCCCCAAACTGATGGTCAAACTGAAGCAGTAAATCGCACTTTAGGATAATTATTGCGCACGTTGATTAAAAAAATTTGAAATCAAAGGAAGAATGTTTGCCACAGATTGAGTTTGCTTATAATCGTAGTGTGCATTCATCTACTCATCATTGTCCTTTTGAAGTTGTTTATGGTTTCATTCCTTTAATTCCATTGGATTTATCTCATTTGCCATTGAATATGAGAGTTGATCTACATGGTAAAAAGAAGGCTGATTTTATTAGAAAATTACATGAAAAAGTGTGCATGAATATTGAGCAAAAGAATTCAAAAGTTGCCCAATAAGCTAATAAAGGGCGCGTGAAAGTCATCTTTGAACCTGGTGATTGGTTTTGGGTTCATTTTAGGAAGGAAAGGTTCCCTATCTTGTGAAAGTCTAAGTTAAATCCTAGGGGTGATGGTCCTTTTCAAGTTCTAGAAAGGATTAATGATAATGCTTATAAGATTGACTTGCTTGGTGATTATGGTGTTAATGCTAATTTTAATGTTTCTGACTTATCAGCTTTTGATTTTGATAAGGTTGACAATTTGAGGATGAATCTTCCAGAGGAAGGAGGGAATGATGCAAACCAAGCAAGCACCAAGCAAGAAGATTCACTTACTTACAATGGACCAACTACAAGAGCTAGAACTAAAAAGTTTAAAGATGCTTTACAAGTATTCATGAAGTCCATATGGTGTAAGAGTAATGAAGCTATGATCCAAGATGAAAAGGAGCTTCATTTTGTTCATTTAATTCAAGTTCAAGAAGGATGCATGGTTGTGCCTAGTTTGAAGCAACATTGAGTTGATTCTTATCTTTTGTTCCTCGATAGCATGCTTCGGTATTTTAGTCATAAATTTTGTTATAGAAGTCAGATTGAGGTGATTCAAAATGATATGGAAATCTAAGACATAGATCTAAAACTTTTATGAAGACTATTTTGGCTAACTCGGTCATCATTCTGACACAACCATGTCTGATTGCAAGTTTTGGGAGTTTGTGGAAATCAAGTCTGACACAGTCGTGTCACTTGGGTAACACAACAGTGTCTGAGAGCAATATTTCAAAGAATCAGAGTGACACAACCGTGTCATTTTTTTTACATAGCCATGTCTGACATCAAACTCAATTTCCTTATTTTATTAAAGTTTCCTTTTTTATATTTAGGAAGTTTATTTGTTTCTAACATTGTTCCTACTTAGGTTTTCTCTATAAATAGTTGTCTTAGGGCTGTAAACAAATGGTTGTTGAATTTTATTTAATTAATATCAATTATTTGAGAGGTTAGAGTCCTTTCTTTAGTTCTTAAAAGAACTTTGTGAATTTTATCAAGTGAAGGCTTGGTAGATTCAAACCTAGTTTGATTTAAACTTGAAATTGGCTTAGTTCAATATTAGGTTTTCATTGAATGACCTTTAATTCTATGTAACTAAGGTTCTTAAGTATGGGTTATTTAAGGGTCTTGTTGGGAGTTAGAGTTTTATCGCATGATTCATTGAACGATCCTTGGCAAAGACATCAACCTTGAATACGGGCTTGGTACAAGTTAACCACGTTCGTATCAATAGGTGTTTTTAGAATTTACAAATTTGATATCAACCTTGTGAGCCCAGTTTGTAAGATGGAGGATGGATCGATACTACACTCCCTTATCACCTGCTCTTTTGTGCAACAATATTGGACTGCTAACAAAGCTAGGAATTTCACAGATTGGATTTGTAATGTTTTCAACTCTTATGTAATTTATGATTGTTATTTGGTTGTAATACTTTATTGGAGTATTTAGCGCAATAGAAATAGAGTTGTTTGGGAAAATAAGTATTACCATCATCGATGGGTACTGAACATGGCAGGGAATGGTCTCCATCTATGGAGATTAACTCATTCTGGTATTAACATATTAGGTATGGATTATGTATTGGATAGTGGTGGGATTAACTGGTCTCAACCTCCTACAGGGTGGTGTAAAGCAAACATCAATGCTGCAATATTCTCTAAGGAAAGGTGTGTAGGCTTCAGATGTATCATTATGGATGATGTAGGGAAATTTTTTTTAAAAACAAACAAACATATCATAGATTAAGAAATAAGGTCCTAAGAAATCAGTTACAATAAGTCTTGATGAACATTAAATAAAGCATTTTGGAAACATAAAGAAAACTAATTCTTTGCAAGCCAATCTGTAACTTTATTTCTTGATCTTGAGACATACTTGAAGAAGATATTTGATGAATTTTGGGTGAGCTGGTGTATTTCTAAGACAAGAGTGTCAATGTCCTAAGAGTGTATTTTTTTTAGAAGATTGACAAAGTTTAACTGTGTTTAAACAATCAGATTCAATGATGCAATAGGTATGGGGAAATTTTTTTGCGTTTTTTACTGCTTCTCGGATGGCTAAGAGCTCAGCTTGGAGAGGCGTGTTGCTTGGATATTCTGAGGTTGACATGAAGAGAGTATTGTCATTTGAGTCTCTATTGATGAAAGATATTTTGCAAGAGTTCTTGTGATCAGAGAAAGTTGCATCATAATTTAGTTTCTAGGATCTGTAGGGAGAAGGTTGCCATTTTGACTTTGATTGGTTGATCATATGATCTTCAGGAGTAGCTGATTTTGATTGTTTCATCTGAGTAGCTTTTAAAGTCATCCACCAGTTAGCTATAGTCTTGGCAGTTTGATGAGGCTCTTCTTGCTTGCCATTGAAATTCTAGCTATTCCTAGCCTTCCAGATGTGCCAACATATACCCGCAACTAGTTTCAAGAGGTCTTTCTGATCATTTTTTTCTAGCATTTGTAGAACAGCTAGCCACGAATGACGAAAGGATTGAAAACCTTGGCTATTTAGCAAATAGCCAATAGAGTTTGCATACCAAGTTACTTTAATGAATCACATAAGAACAAGAGATGTTCTAGTGTTTTTGGCTCTCTATTATACCTACTGCAGATTAGATCGAGATTACATCCCTTGTAAGACAAATCTTCTTTAGTAGCTATTGCATTCCATGCACACCTCTAAAGGAAAACTTTTATTTTGGGAGGCTGTTGCAATTTCCAAATGGAGTTCCAAATCACAGGGTCTGATTTTGTACTTGTACTAGCCTGGATATGAGCTTTAGATAGATGTTTGAGAGTCTTGTAGCCAGACTTCACTATGTATTACCCTTTTTTATCAAAATGCCATACCAGCGTGTCATTACCAAGACTCGGGTGTGCTGGTATGGCTTTGATTATTCTTTGTTCTTCAATGGAGAAAAGGGCAGACAACAAGGAATCATTCCACATACCTGATTCTTAATTCAGCAAGTCCTTAACTAGGAAGACTTCGAGATTTACAGGAGTTGGTGATCTGATTCTGAGCTGAGGATGATTTAGCACCTAAGGGTCCATCCAAATTTGGATGTTAGAGCATGACCTCATGTTCTATCTAAGTCCTTCGATGATCAGATGCTTGCCTTTGAGGAGACTGTTATATAGCCATGAAGCTTTTCTACCATGTTTAGCTTACAAAAAGGTTTTAAAGTGGAAGTAAATTCCTCTCAGTAGTTGATTGCTAATGGAATTTGGTTTCTGGATTAAGTTCGAACCAAGTTTGCCTAGCATAGCTAGATTAAATAGTTTCATTTCCCTGAATCCGAGACCTCCATTTTTTATTTTTGTTAAAGTATCCCACTTGACCCAGTGGAGTTTTTTTTATTGATATCTTGAGACCACCTAAACTTTCGGATGAGTTGTTCAATACCCTTTATGATGATGGAAGGGATAAAGAAAATTCACATAATGAAGGATGGTAAGGCTTGAACAACAGACTTAATTAGGACTTCTCTGCCTGCTTGAGTCAGAAATTTGCATTTCTAGGAGTGGAGCTTCGTTTGGGTTTTTCGGAGTAAAAAAGAAAAGAGCTGCTTTTTTATCTATCCCCAAACAACTGGGAGTCCGAGAAATTTTGCTGAATAAGAGGACTCCTTAATTCCCAAAATGCCATAAATTGACTCTCTATCTTCAAGCTTGGTGTTAGTGCTAAATATAAGCTTTGATTTTTCTAAGTTTATTAATTGGCCAGTTGAGGAAGAATATTTGGATAGTATATCTTTAAACATTAGAGCCTTTTCTTGCAATACTTCACTGAATAACATAATGTCATCAGCGAAAAGGGAATGAGTCATTGAAGGGCAGTACCTGGTGATTTTAATTCCTTTGATAAGACCATCTGAATGAGCTTTTGAGAGAAGTCTGGTAAGGAAGTCAGCTGTTAAGATGAAGAGGTAGGGTAAGAGTGGATCACCCTGCCTTAAGCCTCTCTCGGAGAAAAAGGTTGGAGTGAGGATCCCATTTATGAGAATATTATAGCTGATAGATTGCACACACTCCATGACCAGCTTGATCTAATGCTTGTGAAAACCTAGTTTTTCAAGAGTAAGTCTGAGAAAATTCTAGCTCACAAGCTTTGGCCATATCTAGCTTCAAAGTAAAGAAACTTTGATTTCCTTTTAATTTGTTCTTGAGGGCATGTAGGACTTCATGGTTGATTATAATGTTCTCTTAAATGGTTCTACTACTGACAAAGCTAGTTTACTGTTGAGTGATGATGTGAGGTAGTAAGCTTTTGAGTTGGTTAGCAAGCACTTTTGATATGATTTTGTACACATAGTTGCAATAACTGATCGGTCTAAATTCACCAAAGGTTTCTGGATGTTTGGTTTTGGGGATGGGAACAATAGTCGTGAGGTTGATTGGTGTAGGGAGGTTTCCATGTTCAAAAATTTTTTTAACAAGACCGATGACTTTATTGGAGACTACATCCCAGTGGTTTTGAAAGAAAGCGCCTCGGAATCCATCAAGGCTAGGCGATTTTAGCTTGCCCATGCCGAATGTTGCAGATTTTATTTATTCATTTGTAACCTCTTTAAGAAGGTCGTTGTTCATCTCTGAGGTAACAAGTGCGAGGATGATTCGAGCGAAAGTAGGGTGGGTTGAGTTGGATGGGAGAGTCTTTAAAGAGATTCTGGAAATGGTGGACAACATATAATCTTATCAATCTTTCATCTGTAATCCAACTACCATTATTATCTTTAATTTTGCGAATATGATTCTGCTATCTTCTGCGAATAGCTGTTAAATGAAAAAAAATTAGTGTTTTTGTCACCTTCATTTAGCCATTGAATGTGTGACCTTTGCTTCCAGAATGTTCTTCACTAAGCCAGAGCTTTGAGATGCTATCTTGGGTTGTAGCTGTTGAGTTTTTATTTGAGTTAGTGAAGTCACCAGATAAAGCACTTTCAAAATGTTCTGCAAGTCTGTGCACTGAAAGGAAAAGGTTGTGATCTTGTTCTTTTTCCCATCTAGCAAGTTGATATCTTAAATTTATAAGCTTTAATTCAAATGGGGAGAACCCTTTTTTTGTTTCAATAGGTTCATGCCAGGCTTTGTGAATTAATTCTTTCCAACCAGTTGTTTGCTCCCACTTAGCTTCATACATTAAGCGACGAGTTCGCTTAAAAATAGAAGGGACAGTAGCTATTGTGATAAGACGGTGATCAGAACCCAAAAATGATTCATGGGTGACACTAGCGAACTCAAATAAAGTTCTCCAGCTGGGGTTAGCCAATGCTCTGTCCAATCTGGCTTGTATATTTCAATCTCCAAGTTGGTTGTTATGCCAAGTGTAAACACCCCCATTAAAGCCCAGATATAGAAGGCAACAGTCATCTAGCAGATTGTTGAAACCTTGTAGTTAAGAATAGTTAAGAATGTTGCCTCCAAGTTTTTCATCTACTAAGAGACAAGCATTAAAATCTCCGGTTAAGAGCCAAGGAATACCACTTATCGAGTTTAGGTTTTTGAGTTGGTCCCAAACTTATTGCCTGGATTCTTTTCTTAGACTGCCTTAAACCCTAGTGAATTGCTAGAGTTATTTGTCTTGTATGAGGACATCAATGTAGTTGGTTGATTTGCTTTTGATCTGTAGCGTCCAATCATCTGTCCACCATAAATAAAGTCCCCTCGATCTATCATCTAGTTCGACATATGTGTTGTGGGTAAAGTGCAGATCTCATTCGAGTCATTCTAGTTTTGAACTTGGTTGTTTTGTTTCCATAAGAAAATAAATTTTTAGCTTTTCTCTAAAGACAAGTTTCTTTAGTGCTTTAGCCGTGAGAGGGTTGCCTAAACCTTGGCAATTCCATGAAATAATGATCATTGTTAAGCGACTAGATCTACTAAAGGGAGGAAAAGGAGGGTCACTCTGTAACTGAGCTCAAAGATCTTAGAAGATCTAGAAAAATTAGTATAAAACAGATCAAGAAAGAGAAGATACTAGGATAAAAAGGTACCTAAGAGAAAATTAAAGCATATGGCTAAAACAACGCTCATGAAGATGAAGAAAGCGATCGAGAATATGACGAAAGACTGTGACACTCTAGCAAAGGAGAACTATTCACTCACCGATGAGGGAGCACTACACAACTACACTCCAGCAAAAGAGGATTTAGGGAAATTCATAGCTTGCTTCTCCAGGTCAGTGCATGGTTTGATGTCTTTTAAAGAGGTGGAAGCTTTTAAGTTGTCGTGAGGCACTTACTTGGTTAAAGCAAAGGTCCTTCTCCCAAGTGATAGTTGAAACAAATGCTTTGGAAGTGTACCAAGCTCTATCTACGTAAGAAAAAGATCGCTCTATCATTGGTATGATTATAAAGGACTGCATTTGCTTAGCTAACAACATCTAAGCAATTCAGTTTAGTTTTGTAAGGAGATTTGCTAATATGGTGGCTCATAGGCTAGTAAGAGCTTCCATTTTTCAGTTAGATTTCATGGAATAGTCTAACGAACCTCCACATTTTATTACCGGTACCCTTGTAGTTAATTTTTATCAATAAATATTTTCATTGTGATTAAAAAAATATTGATAGACATTTGTAATTACTAAAAATTAGTTAGAAATTTGTGGTTTTATTTTATTTCATTACAATAAAAGGGTTTAAGTGTTAGCTTTCATAAACTAAAAGGAGTATAATATCTTATTTATTAAAAAATTAGTAGACAATTTAGCGAAAATTGGAAAGTATTGATGGAATAAAACATTAGGGAGATAAATATTTAATTTCAAATAAAGAGATAGAAATGTGTAAATTAGGTGAAACCTGAGGAGGAAATTACATCTCTTTATTACTCCCTCATCGCCACGATGCGATATGGAAAGAAGAGAAAGGCGTCCCAAAATATTAAATTTTGTCTTGAATTGGCCAACATATTAACAAAGTAACCGACGTTTGCTCCCTGAATCCAAAGATACGCACAAATCCAAACAAAATCTCTCTAATCAATAATCTATCATTCAGCTTCGTTTGATGCTTTTAACACTGCAGTTGTAGCTTGCGATTCTTGCCTTCCTCTTCTTCTTCACTTTACTCCACCCCATTTTTGTAGTTTCATTCAAGAAACAAAACAACCCATTTCACAATTTAACAAAACAACCCATTTCACAATTTTCTCATTTGATCCCTCTTGTTTTTTGTTTCGATTTGGTGTGCTCACCAAGAGAAAATGGAGAAGCCAATTACAAGATATTGCTGCAACAATCAACTCTGGTTGGTCATTCTTGTTTCTCTTGTTTTCTGTTTTGTATTATTTTGCTTTGATTATTCAGCTTTAACTGGTACTGAAGATAGATTCACTGTTTTAGCTAACAATTATGAAAATGCAATCGCTACCCAGCAGCCAAAATCATTTCTTTCGCCTAATAATCTCAATGAAACCGACATTAGACCCAATATAACCAGCTATACTAGTAAGCAACCGCAACCCATTAGAGAGGAGAGTGTAGAAGAGAAATCTGTTAAAGATTCTTGTTTGGGTAGATATGTTTATGTCCATGAAGTGCCTAGGAGATTTAACCAAGAATTACTTGAGAATTGTGAATCGATCACCAGAGGGACTGAACACAATATGTGCCCTTACTTGGTTAATTCTGGCTTGGGTGTTGAAGTTGAAAATTCTAAAGGTGTTTTATTAAACAAAAGTTGGTATTCTACAAATCAATTCTTGTTGGAGGTTATTTTCCATAACAGAATGAAGAAGTACCAGTGCTTAACCAATGATTCTGCACTTGCTTCTGCCATTTATGTGCCATATTATGCTGGTCTTGATGTCAGTAGATATCTTTGGGGTGTTAAAACATCAGTGAGAGATCAATCTGGTTTTGATCTTGTCAAGTGGCTTGTTCAAAAACCCGAGTGGAAAAAAATGTTGGGTAGAGACCATTTCTTGGTTGCTGGGAGGATTGCCTGGGATTTTAGGAGGCAAACTGATAATGAATCTGATTGGGGCAGCAAATTTAGGTTCTTCCCTGAATCTAACAACCTGTCAATGTTGGCAATTGAGTCTAGTTCTTGGAATAATGATTATGCTATACCATATCCAACTTGTTTTCATCCCTCAAAAGACAGTGAGGTGCTTCAGTGGCAAGACAAGATGAGAAGACAAAAAAGACCATACTTATTTTCTTTTGCTGGTGCTCCAAGGCCTGATCTTCAAGAATCTGTCCGCGGCAAGATTATTGAGGAATGTCTAGCTTCAAGGAACTTGTGCAAGTTGTTAGAGTGCGACTATGTTATTAATGGTACTATTAACTGTGATAATCCAGTGAATGTGATGAAGTTATTTCAGAATTCAGTTTATTGCTTGCAGCCTTCAGGGGATTCATATACTAGGCGATCCATATTTGATTCGATTTTGGCAGGGTGCATTCCAGTTTTCTTCCATCCAGGAACTGCTTATGCACAATACAAGTGGCATCTACCAAAGAATTATAGTAAATACTCAGTGTTTATACCTGTTAGAGATGTTAACGACTGGAAAGCTGGCATCAATGAGACATTACTTCGAATACCAGAGGATAGAGTAATGGCTATGAGAGAGGAGGTACTAAAGATAATTCCAAGTATAATATATGCAGATCCCAGGTCTAGAATGGAGACCATGGAAGACGCATTCGATTTAGCTGTAAAGGGAATTCTTGAAAGAATAGACAGAGTTAGGAAGATAGTTGAGGAGGGAAAGGATCCTAGCATTGGTTTCGCAGAAGGGGATGATTACAAGTATACATTTTCTGGGTATGTAGGAGAAACCTGAAGAGAAAATTTATTTCATTGTTACCAAGTATAATATCAGTGAACATTCTTTATGCAATTACTAGAGGAGGTGATGATGCATATAAAAATCGTATATACAAAAAAGCAAATATGTATAACAGTGTTGTTTAGTTCTTTTGCCTGTAGTTGAGCTGCTCTGTTGCTTTGACAGTAATGTTATTATATAATTTTTCCCTTTGTTTTGGCTTTGTTACCATTGAAAAGCATATAAAGTCCCTTGCCGACACAAATTGGCTAGGAACCGTGAACATGAAGTGTCATGTGATGCCCCCAGATGAAGGAGAAGGCACGTAAGATATGTAGTTATGTTATGTAAAGTGGTTAAATAAATGTGGCCAATGGGCTGGCAGATACCTCCAATGACATCGCCTATAATTGTGGTGTCCGCTGCCCATGTCCCAAAACAATTTCATGTGCTGTCGTTAAGTGCACCGGGTGTGGGGCTTCTACAGACTCAGCAGTATAATTGTGTTTGTCTTAATGCATGATTGATGGTCATTTGTGTGACTTGAAGACGGAAAATAGCCCTTTCATAGACTTAATGGGGTAGGAACTTTTGCACTTCACTTTAATTTTATCAATAATTTAAATAACTTAATTATCCTTAATTTGGATGTAACTTCTACAACTATTCATAAATTAAAAAACAAATTTTAGTAATTTATACATAATAGAATTCTAATAACTTCAATACAAATAATTTAATTTAATTTAACATTTTTTATGTTATAATCACTAAAAATTATTTATAATTTTATTAATTTATTATATTATTTTATTATTTTACATTTTTTATTTTTAATTATTTTATGCTTTTAAGTGCATATACATATGATATTTACACTTTTATAAAAAAAAAATTGATGGTAATTTAATTTTGAATTTTGTCATTCAATTTTTTAAATAAAAATAGTAGGATATAATACTAAAAATATTACATGTCTTGATAAAATTAATATAAAATAAAATAATTAAAAATAATACTTTTTATGTATTATTTTTTTATGAAAAAAATCTACTACTATCAACTTAATTAATTATTTTCTTAAAAAATTAATACTTATAAATTATTCATATTAATTATTTTATTTCATATTTATTTTGTCAACACATATAATATTTTTAGTATTATATCCTTTTAAAAAAAAAGAATTGATTGAAGAAAATCAAAATTAAATTCCCCAATTTTTTTAAAAAAATATAAATATCATATATATAAACATTTAAGGCATTAAACAATTAAAACTTATAATTGTTAATATCATAAGTATATATTTATCAGTTTGATATTGTAAAAGAGTTGTTAATATAATCAATCAAAATGCACAAGAGAAAAGGTTCAGCTAAGTTGGTTAGAAAAAGCCCAATATGAAAAAGCAGAAGATCGGGAAAAGGTAAATTATTGGGTTTATTGTACAAACGATATCATAATTTTGACCTATATTTTAAATAGGATCAGATTTTTAATTTTTTTTATTCGGTCTCTTAATTTTTATTTTTTTCAGATCATAGTCCCTTAATGATTTTCTATCAAATTTAGTATACGTGGCAGCTTAAATAAGTATATTTTTTGTATATTCGCATATAAGCATCCAATTAAGCAGGCTAATTATCTTGTGGACTCCATAAAATTTAATTTGCTTAAATTTTATTTTATGAGCTGTAAGCACCCAATTTCGGGATAACCAGAGTATGGATGCGAAAAAGGGACTTCAATGATGAAAATTTGTTGCAAATAGGTTTCTAGTATTTGAATTTCAGATCCCAATGCTTAATTGCATTTTTTACGGGATAAATTGAAAAGTCTCTTTTTTTGCAGGGGTCTTTTTGTAATTAAATGTTAAAAAAAAGAAGAATGGATTTCCAACCGAAAATCCAGAATTCCGATCGGGAATCTACAATTCCGATCGGAATTCTACACTTCCCACCAGACTCCGGCATTTTTTTTAATTTTTAAAATTATTTATTTAAATTTTGATTGGTTAAAAATTAGTTTCAAAAAAAATAAATAATTTTTATCTGTAAATAAATTGAAATCTTATCATCCCTAACGATAAAGATAAGGTCTTTATCGTTTGGGATGATAGGATAGTGTGGGTGTTAATATGACGGGAAATAAAAGGAGAGACGCAGAAGAAAAAAGGGAGGGAGGAAAAAAAGAGGACGGAAAAAAGAGAGAACGGAGAAAAAAAGAGAAAAGGGAAGAAAAAAAAAAGATTTTCTTTTTCTGGAAAAATTTTGGGAGAGTCCCTTCTTCTTTAAAAAAAATCTTTTTTCTTTCGTAAATTTTAGGTTCTACGATTCTTTTGAAAAAAAAGCAATCAAAGCCTGAGACTGAGAACATCAATATAGCATATCTATTCAAACGGTAAATCAAACAAAGCTTCTGAGGAGCTAATCAATATTGCATCTCTGCATTTGATCCTTTCCTTTTACTTTATTTATTTTCATTTTTTATTATTTGTTTTTTTAATGTTAATTCTAATCAGTTTTTGATTTTTTTGTTTTGTTTCTTTGATTATGGTGGTGGAAACATGGAGATGGGATTGAACGGATTAGATCTATGAAGGTCCATGGAATGTCATGGATTAATCCTTGTTAAAATAACGCAGTTTTAGGTTTATTTTATTTTCTGCATTTTACTGGTAATTGCGTTGTATATTTATTTTTGGGCAAGTAATTATTATTGTTCGTAGATCATTGTAATAGCCTTAATAGTGGGAATAGTGAAATTATGTGTGTGGCATGTGTTTTTAATTGGTTAGTAAATTAAGGTTTCATTTGGTAAATTCAATTGAAATTAATGTTGGCTTTAAATTAATTTTAGGTTGTATGTAATTAAAATTAGGGTTAGAAAAATCATATAATGTTTATTTTTTATCTATTATTTTTTATTATTTTTATTTGGGCTTGCTTTTTTATTTTTATTTGTTTTGGGTCCTAAGCCCACGTGTACGTCTAACTCACTAA
Organism: Mallotus repandus; assembly: GCA_949671775.1. Lineage (NCBI taxonomy): Eukaryota > Viridiplantae > Streptophyta > Magnoliopsida > Malpighiales > Euphorbiaceae > Mallotus > Mallotus repandus. Next base: position 18,390 of record CATIWM010049328.1, read on the forward strand.
TAAAATAGGCCTTTAAAATTAAATTTAGGCTTAATTAATTTTAAAATCAACTTAGGCCCATTTAGGTTAATTTAGATTTTAGACCCATTTTTAGTTAAATAAAATTAACTTAGACTTAGCTTAGCCCATTAATAAAGTCTTCTTCATAATTTGTAGACTTAGGATCATTTCATTTAATTAAAATTAATTAGAATTAAGTTCACTAATTCATTTTTTTTCTTTTAAAATTTAATAGACTTAGGCCCATTTTCTTTAGAATTAAAATAAATAGATTTAGGCTCACTAATTATAAAAATATAAGCCCACTTTTAGTTTCATTTCACTTGTAAATAAAATGTGTAGATTTAGTTAACTTAAATTAAAATCAAATGTAGTTTAGATTTAGGGACGTTACAACTTGAATGCATTTTTTATGTGTTTTTTCATGGATTGGTTGCCTTAGGGTTACATGGATGTTCAATTAGGGTTTAATGAAATTGTATGTAATTAGGGAATAAGATAGTAATTAATAAGATGATTCTAAATGAACACAATACTAAAAGAAGTTGATATTTCGTATCCAGAACTCCTGGTTGTTGTGCTAGCTTGTATTAAAGAGTCGAGTTACCACCACTTTTGATTTGTCCCAGTTATTACCCTGGGTGGCGACTCCTCATCTCCACGCCATGTCTTTGTGACAATGGTTAGTGTGTTCCCTAGAGCCCTAAGCTCAAATAGTGTCACGGTTGCAATAAACTTGGGCGCGCGCTAAACCCCGCCGTCTACATGGGCCCATAAAGAAATATTATTCTATGGGGCAAACAAGATGATTAGACTATTTAATGGAATGTTTATATGGCGAATATACTAAAAACATGTTTATTCCAGCTGCCACGTATGTTAAATTTGATCGGATACGTTTGAGGTACTTTAATCTGAAGCAAAAATAGAAATTGTGGTACTGAAAAGAAAAAAATAGAAATTTTGTAACTGAAAAGAAAAAATTGAAAATCTGGTACCATTTTGAAACATGGGACAAAATTATGGTACCAACGGTATAATAAACGCCTAAATCATTACTTACATGAAGTTTGTAAAGAGAAGAAAGGAAACTGAAGCCAATTTATATACAATAATGAAAAAAAAAAGTGTCTGTCCCATTATTTGACATGCCATCAAAATAGAGAGAATGAAAGAAAAGAATGTTAAATTGTAGGAAGTTGTTTTGTTACAACTTATGTATAATGAAACAAAAGAATAAAATGAGACATTGCAGTTTTCTTAATTGAATTTTAACTAACTAACTAACTTTGTATGCACCTCTTATATGCATCAACCTCAATTAGTGAAATGCGAAGAAGGTTCCCTGGTTCATAGGCATACCTAGGAGCAATTTATAAACGCCTCCAAGAGGCTGAAAGTCGAGAACATTACAAAATAATTGCAAGCAATGTAGTCGAGTATGGCCATATCCTCACTCAAACTACTCAACCGAGGGCTTTAAAATAACTATAACTGTAATGATAATTCCAACCTGCCTAATAACTTTGCCATTTTTTTATGCTCATTTTCATTTAATACACGGAAGATAACCCACACTTCACCGCAGGTAGTAATTATATTATATATGAAAACGTAATTAAATACATATAGCATAACGGATTAATTTTTTAAACATAGTTTTATATTAAGTAATTAAATTTATTCAAGCTAATTGTTCGAACAACTTCAAAATTAAACAAAAGTAAATTAATAGATAAACATAGAAAATAAATTTTTCCATCAGCCCTCTCCAGTTGTTGAATCATCAAACCTGCAAATTTTATTTAAAAAGTATAAGGAGTTGTTTTTAAAAAATAAATTTAATGTTGTAAAAAAAAAGATAATGAGAAATAATATATATTTGGAAAGACCTTATGCATTTTTTTTACCAGTGACTCCTCTGGAAATAAATCAACTTGTAATTGACCGATTGAAATTGAAGTTGTCAGAAGCTCAACAGCATCTGAAACTCTGATTGTTTCTTTAGCATGATTGCGACTGCCATCAGAAAAATCAATTGATCACTTAACTGAACGATTAACATCACCCGGAATAGGCCTGTAAAGGAGGATTGGACTTGAAGAAGACAACTTCATTTTTTCTTGTTTTATAAAGTGCATCCCTAATCCTTCCAGAAAATATAAACGACTTTGAAAGACAGGTCATATGGATCCTCGATTTTGTTGCTATACATATATATATATGAACAACTTTGAAAGACAGGTCATATGGATCCTCGATTATATATATATATATATATATATATATATATATATATAGAGAGAGAGAGAGAGAGAAATAAATAAATAAGTAAAGAAAAAAATTAACATAATTTGTGAAAATAGCTTTTTTTTCATAAACAGAAAAGAAATCAATGAGAAATAAATCGGTGGCTGGTAAATTGAAGATTATATAACTATATATAGTTTAAAAAAATAAGGCAAAAAAATATATTCTTCATAAGAATTAATCTAAATATTTTGATAATGCAATATATACCTATTAAATATGTCTTATCACCGACCCGTGACTTAACTTCTTTAAATTTCAAAAATTCAAACCTATCAAAAGGTATCTGACGATTTACTTCTTCTAGAACCTTAAGAAATGAATTTCTTAGCAGTCGAATATGATATGGATGGTTGAATACAATATGGATGGTTGTTGACTTTATAACTTAACTGTGCAGGCATAATTACAAAACCAGATATATGATATACCCTCCCTTCAACCAACATTTGCTTAAAATGATTAATTAGCTGCTTCGGCACGGTACCTTGCATTACGCTAGCCTATTTAAAATAATAGACAATTAATTTACCATTAAATGAAAGGATTAAAATGCAAAGGAGTCAAATTTAAATTACATCTTCATCTAACATAAAAAATTCCAAGTTGTACACTTCATCAAAACAGCTGATATTAACGAATTCCCATATTCGGGCGATTCGCACTTTAATCTGGACATTTTTTGATGCATTATTAATTTCGTTCAATGATGTATAAGTCATTTGCATAGTGCAACTACTAACATTAAAAAAATCAACTTCAATTTAAAATACATTATATGAAATTGCAAATATAATTATATGTTTTTATGAAAGAAGAATGATAGCCAAGTAAAAATAATAATAAAATCATTTATCGACAATGTACTGTTATATCTTCAAAAACTTCTCGATAAATAATATTTTTTTTATATATTTTGAACATTCAGAACCATTGTGAACTATTTCTTTATTAATGAGGACTTTTATTCCATTACAAGAAGTTACTCTAGAAAGTGCAACATACATCTGCCCATGAGAAAACACATGATCATGCAAATATAGTCCAACTTGTTCCAATGTCTGGCCTTGACTTTTATTAATTGTCATACAATAACAAAATTTTATTGGAAATTGTCACCTCTTTAATATAAATGACCATTTATTGTCATTATATGTCAAGACAATTCGAGGTATGAAAACTTTTGCCAATAAGAGCTAGTTAGAAGAACCGCCTCAATCACTTTTGAACCTAACTTTGTAATCATTAATCGTGTTCCATTACACAATCCAATGCTTGGATTAATATTATGAAGCAACATAATAGGTATTTTTTCTTCAAACATAATTCATGTTGTGGGAATCCGTTGAAATTCAAAGAATTTAGAAATTCAATTGGATAAAAACTTCTAATTTGTCAATACCACCTGTTGTTTTGCATATTAAATCTAAACTGTAATAAATTCTTTCTTCTTCAGAAATTAAGTTCATCATTTCTTGATTAATAACAACAACAATATCATTGGTTGGAGTTACAATAGCTCTATTTTTTATATATAGATAATCACAGTATTTGTTTGTAAAATTAGGATAAGTTTCAGTTATTATCGAAATAATTGGATCATCATTGTATTTTAGAAGCAAATTCTCTAGAATCTCAATAAAAGTTTCTTCTTCATTGTTTGTTTTTATATTAGTTGTTTTAAAAGTTCCATTGCCTACGAATAAAATTCATTCTAAAAAATTTGATATTTCATTGATATCTTCCTGTGAATTATTTGTCACTGTCAATCATATATTAATTGTTAGTTTATAAGCTTTAAATGATTTCCATAAATATGGACACATTATTGAATCATTTACAGTGTCATATTTATTCCCACCAATAATAACGAGCATAATCTAGTGAAAATCACTCTCGAATAAAATAGTTTTACCACCAAAAGGTTTGGTCTATTTATTAGAATAAAAAATGATGCAAACCAAGCAAGCACCAAGAATGATGATTTGCTCAAGTACAATGGACCAACTACAAGGGCTAGAACTAAGAAGTTTGAAGATACTTTGTAAGTCTTTATGAAGTCCATATGGTGTGAGACAAGTGAAACTAAGATCCAAGATGAAAATAAGCTTCATTTTGTTTATTTAATTCAAGTTCAAAAAGGGGACATGGCTATGCAACTTGGAGACACGACCATGCCTAGTTTGAAGCAACATTGAGTTGATTCTTATCTTTTTGTTCTTCAGTAGCATACTTTGGTATTTTGGTCATAACATTCACTACAAAATTCGAATTTAAGTGATTTAAAATGATATAAAAAGCTAAGACATAGAGCTATAATTTTTATACGGATTATTTTGGCTAATTCGATCATCTTCATTTTGACATAGCTATGTTAAACATCTTACACAACCATGCCTAATTCGTGTTTTTATTTTAGAGAATCAAAGTGACACAACTATGTCATATTTCTGACACAAAAGTATTTGATGTCAGGCCAAAATTTCTTATTTTTCTAGGTTTTTCTTTTTGATGTTTAGGAAGTTTATTTTGTTTCCAACTTTGTTCCTTATTAGGGTTTTATTATAAATAGTCATCTTGGGGCTCTAAACAATCAGTTTTTGAATTTTCTTTGATTAATATCAATTTATTTGAGAGGTTAAAGTCCTTTATTTGGTTCTTAAAATAACTTTTATGAAATTATCAAGTGAAGGCTTGGTACTTTCACACCTAGTTTGATTTAAACTTAAAATTGGCTTAGTTCAATATTGGGTTTTGATTGAATGACCTTTAATTCTTTGTAACTAAGGTTCTTAAGTACGGGCTATTTAAGGATCTTATTAGGAGTTAGAGTTTTCTCGCTTGATTCATTGAACGATCCTTGGCAAAAACATCAACATTGAATACAGGTTTGGTACAAGTTAACCACATTAGTATCATTTGGTATCAAAGCTTTGGCTTAATAATCAAGTATGTATCTTTATTTTAATTGTTCTTCTCATTCTTAAAAAAAATTCCAAAATTCTTCATGTCTTGTTTCATTCGTTCATTGCGTGTTGATTTTGTTATCAACTCAATTCTCTTTGTGATTCCTTTTGTTCCTTTATTATTCCTACCATCATTCTCATTTATATTTGATTGTTTGCATTTGTGATAGTTTTAAAAAAAAAAAAGGTTTCAAATTCAAAAAAATCAAAAATCAAATCAAGTAGAATTCTCTTTATATCAGTGTTGGGTAGTCAAATTTAAGTGCTTTGCCTATTTCAATTCTAAATTATTCTTAAGTTGCGTTTTAGGGTAGTTTAAACACTTATTCCAAATTTTCTTGCTCGTGTTTTGTTTGATTATTGTCTTTGTTTGTTGCATTTTCTTTGGTTCCTATAGTCATTTTGAATTTAATTTAACTTTTTTTGAATTGTATTGAGCTTAATTTGATAATTAGTAACTTGAGTTCCATAAAAATTATAAGAGAGGAATTAGAGAGAGGTAAAAGGTGAGTGGTGAGGTCATTAGAGGGTAAAAGCCTAATTGAGTGAAACACGAGTGTTGAGTGACATTTTTTAAGTGTAAACACGTGAGGGAGTCTTACTTGTGACATTTTCTTTTGTTTTTTATTTATAATGATAGGTTCAAGTAGAGTAGATAAGGATTCTGATTGGAAGATTTTCATAAGGGTAATGCAATATCAAATGACAAAATTGTTGACTAGCCATCAAGAAGTTCAAGCACGATTGGGAAGGACGGAGCAAAGTCAAAACACAAGTGCCACAAATAATAACAATCAAAATGCACCTAGAGAAGTCCAAAGAGGAAGATGGGCTAATGAAGATAATGAGTCTGTTGATGAGAATGTTCAAACATGTGGGAGGCAAGATAGCAATCTTGGGAGTGTAAAATGAAAATTCCTATCTTTCATAGTAGAAATGATCCTAAAGCATATTTAGCATGGGAAAAGAAAGTGGATTTTATGTTTGATTATCATAACTATTCAGAAGAAAAGAAAGTTAAAATTGTCGTTGTTGAGTTTATAAACTATGCACTAGTATGGTGGGATCAATTAGTGTTGATAAGAAGGCGTTGTGGAGACGAGCCTATTTCTACACAACAAGAGATGAAATCCATTATACAAAAATGATTTATGCCAAATCATTGCTATAGAGATTTGCATAATCGACTTTAAGGCCTTAGACAAGGTTTAAGAACTATTGAAGAATATTATCAAGAGATGGAGATTATTATGTAACATGCTAAGATTAATGAAGACCGTGAACAAACCATGGCTCGTTTCTTAAATGGGTTGAACAAGGAGATTGCTAATATTGTAGATTTGCATCCATATGTGGAGTTAGAAGATATGTACCACATGGCACTCAAAGTGGAGCAACAAATAAAGGGTAGAACTTTTAAGTCTCAAGTGACCACAACAATATCCACTTGGAAGTCAAAGTGGAAAGAGGGTGATAAAAGCACTTCCAAGTCTAAATATGAAAAATGAGGCAAGAAAGGAGAGAGTTCAAAGCAAGTTAAAGCACCCAAGCTTAAAACAAGCTCTATTGAATGTTTTAAATGCAAGGGAAGAGGACACATGCAATGAGATTTTCCAAACAAAAGGGCAATAATCATTGTTAATGGGGAGAATGATAGTGAAGATGATGAGGTGGAAGATGAAATGCCCCCACTTGAAGATGGAAGTGATGTTGAAGAAGACCTTAAGGAAGTTGACTACAAAGATTTTCTGGTTGTAAGGCGCACATTGAGTACACAAATAAAGGTAGAAGAAGATGAACAAAGTGACAACATCTTCCATGCGAGATGTCGAGTTAAAGGCAAGGTATGATGTTTAATCATTGATGGAGGTAGTTGTACAAATGCAACTAGTACTTTGTTAGTTGAAAGGCTTAATTTACCAACTTTTAACTAACAAAGTACTAGTTGCATTTGTACAACTGAGGATGTATGCTCATTTGAAGCATCCTAGACCATCCTAGGAAAATAAGTTTACTTGTGCAAAAAGAATATTTTTTAAGATTACCAAACAGGCCAACTGTCAGCCCCTTAAAGGTTGAGCCTCAGATGTTGGCGAGGATTTGGGCATTGTTCCTCGGCATAGCTTTGTCAAGATGCAGTGGACATCAAACAATGCAGTATTGCTTGAGACAGCACGTGGGGTGTGCAGGGTCTAAGTGAGTATTCGGAAAGCACGTGGAGTGTGCGAAGCTGGCATTGACTTGGAGTCAAGCAGCAAGGATATGTGGGCATACAGAAATGGCACATGGATATTGGTTGGTTCAGCGAGGAAGCTGGATAGGCAGCAGGCTAGACGGTTGTGAGTCTGTTGTGGCTGAATAGGTGCGAGCGATATTGCCAAGGGGGTGCGATATTGTCGAGGGATGCGACATTGCCAGGAGGTGCAAGGTCCCTATGGACAGTTGGGGGTGTCAACTGTCACATCTATAGAGGAATAGACATACCTGTTTGTAAGGGTAAGGTGTCTACCCATGTGTAGCCAATTGTATAACTGTCTTATGTGTATATATAGGCAGTATGTGTGCTTGGGAATTTCAGTATGAGGAGTCCCATTGATGTGTCCTGTTTATTAGGAGAATAATAAAAGGTTGGGAGAGAGTTTCCTGTAAAATTGTGTGGCATTAATTCGGACAGATTGAGAACCTCTATTGTTGTGTGTTGGCTGAGTCAAGTGTGTGCAGACTTGATTGCCATTACAGGCC
>CATIWM010049419.1:0-10353 GCA_949671775.1 Mallotus repandus
ATCTAAATGAACACAAGACTAAAAGAAGTTGGTATTCCGTATCCAGAACTCCTGGTTGTGGTGCTAGCTTGTATTAGAGAATCGAGTTACCACCACTTTCAATTTGTCCCAGTTATTACCCTGGGTGGCGACTCCTCATCTTCACACCTTGTCTTTGTGACAATGGTTTGTGTGTTCCCTAGAGCCCTGAGCTCAAACAGTGTCGCGGTTGTAATAAACTTGGGCGCGCGCTAAACTCCGCCATCTACACTACTCTTAATATTTTGCTTGTCTAGACTACTGATAATTTCAATGAGAAAAACTACTAAATTAAATCTAAAGCAATATAAAATTTTATCACGAAATCTATATAATTAAAGATGTTAGGGTTTAAATCCCCCAGCTCAATTTAATTCAAAAGATAGTAAATTCTTGGTTATTATAAATAACATTTCATTTCCAAAGCATCCTTAATATTGTGATGTCTCTCTCAAGTACTCTCACAATTAATCAATTATGCTAATTACTTGATTATTTGGCTCTCACTAGCACAAATAACTAGTCATAACCAATTTATTCAAGAAATCTTCTATGGAATATTAATGTTGAAGTGTCTCTCGACTAAGTCAATTTGAATTAATAGATTGTTATTGCTTTTCTCACTAGAATTAATCTCTCGATATAGTCCTAGTTACTAGTTCAATTTAAAAGGCAGCTAATCCAGTGAAAGGCATTAAATCCAATAACTCTCATGAAATGCATATTCTTTTATTTAGAATTTAATTGATTAAGTTTATGTTGAGTTGGGTTCATTAAAACCTTAACTAACCTCCTTAGTTGCTCATAGATGTTAGAGAAAAACAACAAGAGATTAAGAATGATAACATATTCATAAGTAGATAAATAAAGGGCAAGAGAATAGAAGAAGAATAACTCTTTTTATTCAGCTTCGTCAATATTGTCTTTGATCATCAACTCTTGTTCTTTAATCTAATAGCTTGAGTTGAAAATTATAATTAAAACTAAAGTAAATAATTCTTGTATAAAAGAAACAAAAATGAGTGTTGTTTCTAATGTAGCAGCCCTCTCTCTTGTATATCTCTGAAAAATAAAAATTCTCTATTTATATTATTCTCTAAAAAATCTTAAAGAAAACTTTCCAAAATAGCAGCTCCAACAGACACGACTGTGTCACCTAAGTGACATGGTTGTGTCACTTACTTTTCATCTGAAAGACAGCCCTCAGACACGACTGTGTTAGACCAGTCTTCAGTAGTTCTTAAATTTCTCAAATCAAGTATGGTTATATTTGTAATATGACACGACTATGTCAGAACAGACTTCTTCAAGTCTTTAAAATAACAACCAGACACGGCTGTGTCTGCAATGTGACACGACTATATCATTTCTTAACTTTTTAATTCTTTGCTTTCTTGCCCTCATTTGTGGCTAAATTAGCTTCTAGCTTTGAGTCCTCATTACTTTCATTCCAACATAGATTCCAACTTGAAGGAACTACAAAATTTAACACAAAAACAATGTAAAAAGTGACTAAAATGCTTAAAATAACAAATCCAATGTTATTCTAACTTATAATACATTTCATACCTAAAATATGCTTTTAAACAATAAAAACCTATAATTTTAATAATGAAATGAATTTATATAGTGCTCAAAATATATTATTTTTAGCACTTATCAACTCCCCCACATTTGAGGTTTTACTTGTTCTTAAGCAAACCTCATTCATATAACGAATAAAACTTAGTAGCTAGCTTCACTTAAACAACCACTCGAATCTCCCATGAACACAAAACTTAATAATTCAAAAACTAAAATAATAAACCGAGGTTAAGGATATAAAAATTACTGTGTGAACATCAAACTTTCCCATTGAATTCATGAAAATAAACCATTGATATTGGAGAAAAATAAAAGCAAGGAAAAGTCATTCTAGTCTTTAGTTAGTCACATTCTCAACATGTAAGGTTCCTTTTTATGTTTTTATTTAATTGCTTATAAAGGTTTCCCAATTACAATGATTCCCTACCTTTCTCGTATTTCTTAATGTGGATACCTTGGATACTTATACTCAAATTAGAGCACTAGAGTAGTTAGAGCTTATGTTAATATAAAACACTTCAAAGCAAGCTCTAAGCAATTTATTAAGTGAGTGCCCTTACCTTATTATTTTCTTTATTTTTTAAGGAATAAGGTTCAATTTGGCCCTCAAACTTTTTGCGAAAGTTCAATTTTGCCCAAAATGACATTTTTTGCCATTTCAGCCTAAAACTTGCCATTAACGTATCATTTAAACACAATTTCTCACAATGTTTTGAGAGTGTAATTAACATCCTTCAAAAGGTGCGTACACAATTAAAAATATCGTATTATCAATATAATTAATCTTAAATGCCCTTTTTTCCTAAAAAAAAAACCCTCAAGTGCCCTTTTAAAAAAAATTGTAAGCGCCCATCCTCTAAATCCATTGCTTAAACAATGTTGAATCTCACTCCGGTAACCCCCAAAACCTTAAGTACCCTTTTTGATCTAGGCCTTCAATCTCTGATTGGTTTAACATGGCGTGTCGTCGAAATCAACGCAATTGCTTCGTTCCTTTAAAAGATGATATAGGTGCATTGCTACATGCTCAAAATCAATGTAATTGCTTCACTGGTGAATCTTTGCAGTTGTTGATGCATGCTTTCAGGTCTGATAGTGAACAAACTCGCCATGACTCAACTTTGGCTTTGTATTGGTTGCGGTTGTGATATTGGTTCGGATGTTGAGGGAGGGAAGTGAGATGGTGGACTTTGAATCGACTCGAGAGAATTGTTGAGAAGGAGCGACAGGGCGAGGCAAAAAGCCAAGAAGATGTTGCAGATGATGAGGGGGAGAGGTAAGGAAGAGGAAGATAGTGATTGGGAAAGTGTGCTAGAATCTGGTGGACTCAGCCGGACTTGGTATCGAGTGAGCGGTGGTAAAGGTGGTGGCAGAAATGGGTATTGTCCAAATTCATCTAACTTTTGATTATAAAGCTTGCAAATTATTTCATTTTATTATATGATTTGTTTATGGGCTTTTGATTTGAAGGTGTAAAAATAGGAATTGTTATGTTACTTGTTTCCAATTAGTGTTGTAAATAGGGAAGATTAAGAGGTGTTGTTGGTGTTTATTTTTCAAGTGTGAAGTTATGCAAATGAAGTGAAACACATGGCTGCATTTTGCTATAAAAATGGCTATAAAAACAAGGCAGATTAGGGTTGTTGCTGCTACTGGTAGTGGTGTTGTTGGCTTGTGAATGTTGTTGCTGGCAGTGGTGTTATTGCATTGTGGTGTTACTGTTTGATTTGGGTCAAATATAAAAAGCCTAATTGATTGAGCATGGAAAAAAAAAGAGAAGAGAAGGGGATTATCAGAATAGGTTAAGCTTGTAGCGCATTTTCAAGTTGGGATACAACCTAATGAAACACTTGGTCTTCCATTATTCTCTATCATGGATAATTTTCTCAGCCTCTACAACAGCTCTGTTGAGCAACTTGGTGACATTATCATATATCTCTTCTCTATTATTTCTAGCATCCATAGTGGAGTGGTGTAACCTTTCTCTTCTATTTTGCAAAAGCTCAACTTCATATTGGAGTCTCTCAACGTTGCCGTTGCAGTTAAAGAAACGACAAGCTCAACAATGTAAATTTTGATGGGATCTATGATGATCTTTTGCTTCTTAGTGTTGATTGCTAGTTGTGTATGGATTGAGCATGAAAAAAAAATTCTCTATGAATCTTTAGCTTTCAATGAGAGGATTGTTTTTATTTGGGTTAAATGTAAAAAACCATTTTGTGGATATTGATTTCTATTTTTAACCATTTTTTAATTCCTTTTCAGTTTTTAATCAGAGTGTGTGTTACACGCTCCAAATCTTGTGAGAAATTGGGTTTAAATGATACGTTAATGGCAAGTTTTGGGCTAAAATAGCGAAAAAGGTCATTTTGGGCAACATTGAACTTTCGCAAAAAGTTCAAGGGCCAAATCGAACCTAATCCTTTTTTTTATTTGGTTCCAAAACATGCAAGAATCTACCAACATTAACTAGACTTAATCTTTACTTACAATCATCTTTCTATAACATCAAGAATCTAAGTTCAATCACTTAATAAAAAAGTAAGCATTAAGTTCATTAAAGTTCAAAAATCCTTAACCACAGTTTATTCCTCTAGCTTAACGAATTCAAAATAAAGCATTAATAAGAGATTATTGCACTTTCCCAAGGAAGCAATCATATAATGAACCTCACTCATCACATGAATGAGTTACAAATTCTCAAGTGTTATGCAAATGAATCCTAAAAGAAAATATGATCTATATGCTAAAAAGAAAAATTTAAAAGTAAAAATGAAATCAAAATATTAAATATTCATGAAATGCATGGTTCCCTTTTTATGCAACTAAATAAATGCAAACGTTTTAAATATAAAAGAAAATAAACATAAACTAAAATATAAAAAGAAATTAACTCCCCTTTAATGAGATGTGTTTGATGGAGGTGAAGATGGAACAAAGACACCTGTAGCCTTGATATCTTTCTTTATTTTCCTTAATTGTGTTTGATATTTGACCATTTTTTGAAATTCCAAGTGTGCTTCATATAAATTTGCATTGATACTCAGCTTCATCCTCTCCAAATGATCTTGGAATTTTTGCTAATTAAAGGTTTCTTCCTTTTAACCCATTCTTCATTGCTACCTGCTCCTTCACTCTCATCATCCTTTGAAGATAAAGAATTCTTTTGCCTCAATGCATATTGGTGCAATAGGTAGTAGCTTTTAGAGTTTGGCTCTTGCAATGTCATCCAATCCGTTATGACTTCGGCTTTGATAAGGGCCTTGACATTTAATGTTCCAATTCTGTATCTTCCAAAACCACATATATCTAGATCTCTATTTGTAAAGTACATTATCCTATGACTATATGTCCCATTAAGATAGTTGCCTTGCTTAATTGCACTACATGACTCAAAGTTTGGAAAACAAAGTGTAGACTCGAAACTCAAGTATTATAATATAAGCACCATAACATGAATAATTCACTCATAGTTACCCTAGAACTATCATGTCTTCCAAAAATATTATATGCCATGAATTTATACATCATTAGTAATGAATGGTCTTGAATGAATCCATTAGACATACCTTCTCCTTCACCAAAAATTTCATTATTTGTAATTATCTTCCAAAATCTTTTAGCATTAAAATCATTAAGAAGATTTAAGTATCCTCCCTCAAGAAATCCAAATATCTTGAACATGATAGCATGATCAAATTTATATTCCTTACTAAATAATCTACATGCATAAATTTATTCCTTTTTGTCAATTATTTTGAATGTAGTGTAGAATTTAATTGTAAGTTCATAGAATGAATCATAATTTAAAGTAACAAATTTTGTCCATCCTATTTAATCACACCAAAGTTGAATAGCTTCTTCAAGTCTGACATCATAATAAAAAAATCTAGGAAGTTTAAACTCATGCTTTCAAAGAGAAAGAATTTTTTCACCTTCTTCTTCTGAATGGATGGGAAAGAAAGCATCTAATCTTGTTGTCAATTCATATATTCTTGCACTTCTTTGAATGTTCTTCTCACCACCCATTGATAACTTGCTCCTCTTCTCAAAAGACATGTTAGAAATTTAGAAAATATTCTTAGAGCAAATAAATGAAATAAAGCACTTAAAAATAAGAATATGAATGCTTTCTCTTTGCAGGATTCTAGAGAGAGAGATATATATATACCATTTAACCTTGGGGATTCCTAAAATCTCAAGGAAAAGAAATAGAATAAAAATAGAAATAAAAACCTTAATTTGAAAAGAAAAATTAAATTATCAAATAAAATTCCTACTTACTTAATATTAAAAAGAAAATAAAATTAAAAAGGAAATTATTCCTAATTAAGTTACTTAGGAAATATATAAACCTACTATAATTAGGAAAATTAAAATATTTTTAGATTTTAAAATTTTTTTTGAAAATTTTATTGACAATATATTGAAAATAAATCCCTCCCCCACATTGAGAATCCACATTATCCTCAATGATGTGAGTTTAGAGGGAAAAGGGTTGATAAAAATAAAGTCTTAAAGAAATCAGATGAGCGTGTGTAGTGTACAGGTGACACATCGGTGTCACTTGAGTAACACAACTGTGTTTGAGCTTGATTCTACAAGGTTTGAATATGACACAGCTATGTCAAATTTTGACACAACCATGTCTGATCTGCATAATTCTACTGCAGAATTGACAAAAGCAATTTTTACCTAATAAACATTTTATGCATTTATTTCAATAATGCTCACAACTCAATATTAACATGTTAATATGGTATAAACTTGATTTAATCACAAACAACATCATTTTGTAAAATTGATGGGCTTGATGCATATCAAATTACATTCATATTTTGTCATCCAATGCAAAATATAAATAGAACATGTTTAAACACACAAACAACTGAAATTAAAATTTAAAATTATCCTTACTAACTAAGTATAGATAGCAAACATAACTAAACTATTAAAGCAAACATTCAACATCCTAAAAAACTTAACTTCAAAATACCAAAGTACTTGAAACTTAAAAATTAAAACTAAAAAAGAGATAATGCAATTATAGGAAAACATCATTTTCTTCGATCATCCATCACTTGGGAGGTGTAGAGGAGTCTTGTAGAGCTTGAATCCTTGATTATGGAAATATGCCATGAGGTTGCGATTAAATGCCTTAACCTCATTTGTCAAGCTCTCCATATTGACATCTAGAGCACCTACTTGCATTTCCAAGTTATCAATCCTTTCGGCCAATCCTTCTAGCGTCACTTCTTCAACCTCCTCTTCCTCTCCTTCTTCTTTTTGCACCTCAAGTTGCTCTTCTCCTTGAATTCAACCATGTGCTTGCTTCACAACTCTTCTCACAAGCCTCCAATTGCCATTCACATGCTCAATAAGGCCCATGATTGCATCATAGGAGTGCTTATCATATCGGTTCCTTTCATCTTATCATACTCCCATCTAGATAAGTCACATCTATAGTATTCGACAATTGCCGTTACTAGGTCATCAATTTTAATTATAGAGGAGTATTTAGTGGCAACATCTTTTATTTTGAGGGCGATTGTGCTAAGAATATGGTTAACTTGTACCAAACCCGTATTCATTCTTGATGCCTTTGCCAAGGATCTTTCAATGAATCAAGCGATGAAAACTCTAACTCCCAACAAAACCCTTAAGTAACCCATACTTAAGAACATTAGTTATAAAGAATTAAAGGTCGTTCAATAAAAACCCAATATTGAACTAAGCCAATTTTAAGTTTAAATCAAACTAGGTTTGAAAGTACCAAGCCTTCACTTGATAATTTCACAAAAGTTCTTTTAAGAACTAGAGAAAGGACTCTATCCTCTTAAATAGTTGATATTAATCAAAGAAAATTCAACAACCATTTTTTTACAGCCCTCATATGGTTATTTATAGATAAAACCTAAGTGGGAACAAAGTTAGAAAGAAATAAACTTCCTAAACATCAAAAAGGAAAACCTAGAAAAATAAGGAATTTTGGCCTGACGTCAGATACGGCTGTGTGAAAAAAATGACACGGATGTATCACTTTGATTCTCTAAAAATATTGCTCTTAGACATAGTTGTGTCACCCAAGTGACATGGCTATGTCAGACTTAATTTCTGCAGACTCCCAAGACTTGCAATTAGACATGGTTGTGTCATATTTTTGACAAGTCTATGTAAAAATGTAGACGATCGAATTAGCTGAAATGGTCTTCATAAAAATTATAGCTTTTTGTCTTAGCTTTCTAAAGCATTTTGAATCACCTTAATCCGACTTCTTTAACGAAAGGTATGACCAAAATACCAAAGCATGCTACTAAGGTACAAAAAGATAGAATCAACTCAATGTTGCTTCAAACCAGGCACAACCATGCACCCTTCTTGAACTTGAATTAAATGAACAAAATGAAGCTCCTTCTTATCTTGGATCTTAGTTTCATTTGTCTTATGACGTATGGACTTCATGAATACTTGTAAAGTATTTTTAAACTTCTTAGTTCTAGCTTTTGTAGTTGGTCCATTGTACGTAAGTGAATCTATATGCTTGGTGCTTGCTTGGTTTGCATCATTTTATCCTTCCTCAGGAAGATTCATCGTTGAATCATCAACCTCGTTAAAATCAAAAGGAGATAAGTTAGAAACATTAAAAGTAGCACTAACACTATAATCACCAGGCAAATAAATCATATAAGCATTATCATTAATCCTTTCTAGGATTCAACTTAGACTTTTGCAAGCTAAGGAACCTTTCCTTCCTAAAATGAACCCAAACCCAATCACTAGGTTCAAAGATCATTTTCACACACCCTTGATTAGCCTGTTAGGCAAATTTTGAATTCTTTTGTTTAATATTCATGCGCACTTTTTCATGTAATTTCCTAACAAAATCAACCTTCTTTTTACCATCAAGATCAACTCTCATATTTGATGGCAAAGGATATAAATCTAATGGACTCAAAGGAATAAAACCATAAATAACTTCAAAAGGACAATAATATGTAGATGAATGCACACTATGATTATAAGCAACCTCAATATATGGAAAACATTCTTCCCATGATTTCAAATTCTTCTTAATCAATGCGCACAATAATTATCCTAAAGTGAGATTTACTACTTCAGTTTGACCATCAGTTTGGGGGTGACATGTAGTAGAAAGCAACAATTTAGTCCCCAATTTACCCCATAAAGTCTTCCAAAAATAACTAAAGAATTTAGCATCCCTATCACTAACTATAGTTCTAGGAATGTCATGTAAATGCACAATTTTCTTAAAGAAAATATTAGCAATATTTGAGGCATCATCAATTTTATTACAAGCAACAAAATGTGTAATCTTAGAAAATTGATCTACAACCACAAATATTGAATCATTACCATGTTTAGACCTAGGTAAATCTAAAATAAAATCTATAGTGATATCAACCCAAGGCATACTAGGTACAGGTAGTGGCATATATAACCATGAGGCTTAGACTTAGCTTGCTTACACATAATGCACTTATCATAATTCTTTGAACATCTATATGCATATTAGGCTAATAAAAATGATCATGCAAAACATCTAAAGTCTTAGAAACACCAAAATTTCCCATTAATCCTTCTCCATACGCTTCTCTCACTAAAAGTTCACGCATGTTACTTATAGGCAAACATAATCGATTATCTTTAAATAAGAAACCATTATATTATGCCTATAGTACCTTTCAAAGGCAACCTTTTCACAAGCATAATAAAATTTGCTAAAATCATAGTCATTAGCATATAAATCTTTTATATATTCAAAACCCAATAACTTAGTATCAAGAATGGAAAGAAGTGTATACCTTTGAGATAGTGAATCAACAACTATGTTTTCCTTACCTTGCTTATCCCTTATTACATATGGAAAAGATTCAATAAACTCACTCCATTTGTCATGTCTTTTGTTGATTTTTTATTATCCTTTTAAGTACTTCAAAGATTCATGGTCCGTATGGATCATGAATTCTTTAGTTCATAAGTAATATTGCCACATTTGTAATGCCCGAACTAGTGCATACATCTCCTTGTCATGTGTAGGATATTTTAAGGTAGCCTCATTCAACTTCTCGCTAAAGTAAGCAATCAGATTTCTGTCTTGCATAAGTACAGCTCCAATACCCAAACCTGAGGCATCACATTCAATTTCAAAAGTATTAGCAAAGTTGGGTAAAGAAAGTAAAGTGACAGAAATTAACTTATCCTTAAGAATTTTAAAGGCTTCTTCTTGCGCATCTCCCCATTTGAATCCCACATTCTTTTTAATCACTTCAGTCAATGGAGTGGCAATCGTGCTAAAATCAAGAACAAATGGTCTATAAAGCTTGCCAATCCATGAAATGATCAAACTTATCTAACCAACTTAGGTGTAGGCCATTCTTTAATTATTTTAACCTTCTCTTCATCCACTTCAACACTTTGTGCACTTACTACAAGTCCTAGGAAAACAAGTTTACTTGTGCAAAAAGAACATTTCTTAAGGTTAACAAACAATCTTTCCTTGCATAAAACATTAAAAACCAAAAGTACATGTTCAAGATGCTCACTTAATGACTTACTATAAACAAGTATATCATCAAAATAAATAACTACAAATTTCCCTAAAAATGCGTGTAAACCATGATTCATTAATCTCATGAAAGTGCTTGGTGCATTAGTCAACCCAAAAGGCATAACTAACCACTCATATAACCCATGTTTTGTTTTAAAAGCAGTTTTCCATTCATCCCCTTC
>CATIWM010049439.1:0-14094 GCA_949671775.1 Mallotus repandus
AAATCCTTAAGCTTCTAATTTTGCATTTTAGCACGTCTATTTGTTTCAATTAAGTCCAAATCATTCTAAACTTTTTAAATCTCACTCTTTATTTTATTTTTAAATCCTAATCCCTTTTATTCTCATAATTTTACTAATTTCGAGTTACATCAAAATTCAAAAATTCTCGCTCTTTGATCGAGCACAAATCATGGCTTAACCTGATACACTAGTCTAACTATATATATACTAACTTATTCTTAAACTCAACCAATATATATATAAATGCAATGTAATATGTATGCAAATGTACCTATAGTAGAGTACGGGTGTGACAATCACTGAGAATGATGTTATTGAAAGTGTTTAACCTCAGAATTTAGGGAAAAATCACCAAAAATAACAAATGATTGAAGAGAATTGAAGTAGGAGTCGAAAGGTCAAGCGTAACTTTCGATGATTTTGTGTGTAGAGTTTGGTTTTGATTTAAAAGGAATGGATTTGGAGGAGCTTGGTTATGATTTTGAGTGTTTGGTTTTGGTATTTTTGAGTGAAATTGAGAAGAAAATAAAGATAAATTAGGGCTAAAGTAATTTTGGCATTATTTTGCCTTAATTTTTTCAATTTCTTCCTAATTTTCTAAGGCTTTTTTGAGAGAGTTTAGGGGATCTATCTTGGTTTTTGTGCTAGTATATTCCAAATAATATTCTAAACTTGGTAAGCACCCTTTTTAATAAGTGTCCTTTTTAGGTAAGGATGAGTGATGTGGCCAGTTGTGGGGCCCAATTTAACCACTGGATGTCAAAATTTGACTTTTTGTTAAATAGGACCCATTGACATACTAAGATTTTAGAAGACAATTTCAAACTGAAATTCAACTTTGGGAGCTTAATTTGACCACTGAAAAATCCCTTTAACTAAAGTTTGACTTTTGTTCTTAGGGTTTTCAAAGGTTAAACCCTAGCTTCAGGAATCAAAACTAGACTGAAAAATACAGAAAACAAACTATAACCAGTCTATACTTAGGACTTAGTCATTGATTTAAAAGATAAGACTCGAGTTGACTTTTTTTTCACTATTCTTTTCAAACGTATTTCTTAGCACTAAAAGGGCATTGTTTAGATCTTGAAAATGTATAATTGGTAATCAGGTAAGGTTTAAGTGGTTCAGTTGATCTTGAAATGGCTTAAATGTCACTTCTTTTCATCAAATTGATTACCTGATGAGATATTTCAGCTTTTTCATCATCGGCCTTTAGGGTTTTGAAAATGACCCCAGCAACATCAATATATCATCTTCAACCTTGGAATTTTTTTAAGTCTGAAATAAATTTCAAAAAATGATTTTGTAAGGGGCAAACTTTGATTCATCATAAATTTCTCGACATGTAGCCAAATTTAACGTTTTTTTATATCAAATTAAAACTTACATTGTAGACTACAAATACATATAAAAAGTATGCCATGAAACACAATATACAAGACAAAAAAAGAGCATGAAATTGCTGCCATAATCCTATTCATATAAACATAATTCATCAATTTCAAGCATAAAAATGAAATTAATCAACAAATTAACATGGAAATCATTGATTATGCTATGATACGAATGAAATAATACAAAATTGAAATTATAATCAAGTTTGGATCACATACCTTTTAATAATTCCACAAGTAGATTGTATAAACACTAGGTGTTAGTGTTAATCACAACAAAAAGGGGAAAAACACTTTAATTTTCATAACCCTATTTACTTTAATTATTTTGTTTGTCCAATTTTGAGGGAGAGATCTTTTACAGAGATTTTTTTTGTTCTTGTGTCTTTTCTTTGTTATTCTTATTGTTTACATGCATATTCCAAGAGTAATTGCTCTTTTCATTTTAGAGGCAACTACCTTTTGCAATTAAACTCCTATAAATTTTTTTTAAATCAAGTTGGATCGGGTCAACACATCATAGGTGACCGAATCCAAAATCCAATATATATAAATAGCATAAATATGATATATAATATAAAAATATAATATAGATATAGATTGAGAATCGATGAACAATATATGACAATAAACAAGAAACAAAAATGCATGAAAAGTGAATTGCAATAAAAGTAAATGTTAGGAGTTAGTAACATTAGTAAAGTTAGTAAATTAGAAGATTGAGAGCTTGGTGATTCAGTAATAAGATATAAATAAAATATAATGCATGACGCAAGTTGGGGTGCATGCAATATGATACAATTCCTAAATTTATGCAAAATGGTAGTGATGCATATCGGGGTTCATGCAAGAATGCATCTACAACACCCAAAAGTGATTTCACACACATGGTAATGATACGTAAAAGGCATATGAAATGCAATCAAGCATATGAAAATGCACAAATGAACGAATGCAAGAAATTTTGTTAATAAATATGATCAATGTTGGTGCTAATTTGTATATAGTTTTAGGATTCATTTGAGCATGCATATGTGTATCTTAGGTTGCATTTAGGTTAAATTAGCTATAAAAATAGGCACTTTTATATTTTATTTTGTTTTTCTAGGGAAAAGAAGTTTTGGAGGTAAATGGTGGCCAAAGGAGCATAAAGGGAGCAAAAATAGAGTAACGAAGTAGAGTTGGGTTTTTGTCGCGATTGTGACAAACCCACGATCGCGGATCCATTACGGCTAAACTTTCTGTAGCAATCATGAATCAATCACAGCTAAAGTTACTATTGCGATCGCTATAATACCGATGCTACAATGTCGCTGCTACAGTAACACTGCTGCAATAACTCTGCTTTAGTAATGTTAAGGGATTCAAGAGTCAGTTAAGAAGACTATAAAAGAGGGACCAAAAATAGAAGGAGAAGATGATAAAAGAGAGAGAACACATTAAAAAAAATCAATCAAGAAGGAGAAGAAGAATAAGAAGGAGGAGAAAAAGCAAGAAGCCAGAAGAAGAGCCTCTATTGAAGACCCAAAGCTTCTTGATAACAATTTCTCTTCATTTCTATTTATTGAATATTATTATGTTAATCTCTTAGTTGTATTTTGAATATTGAATGATAGATTTGAGAGCCATATTTGGCTAAGTTTATTATTATTGTTAGGATACTGGAAACCCATTTGATTTAAGTTCATTTAATAGATTTTGTTCTTGTTTATAATTGTATATTTTGTTTGTTGAGCATGTTGAGTGTTGTATTGTGGCCAAATGCAACCCTTGTTTGAATCTATGCATTAAGAAATGGTGGATTCAATAGACCCATAAATACTTGTTAGATTTATCAATGACTTGAGAAAGCTTGAGTAGATCTAATCCTCTATAAGTTTACTTAATGCCTTACAACTTTGAGATTTAATTGATGCTTATATGTGAAGATTAGCATTTCTTAAGAGAGAGTGTTAATTGGTTAATGAAAGCTTGAGGTGTGCATTAAACTTGAATTAATCTATTATTTGACTTAATGATAATGTGGTATACAACCTCCCAACAATATGTTCTCCCATTAATTCATTTCTTTGTTAGTTAGTTTGCTATAATATAATTTGCATTTTATTATTTGTTAATTATTTAGTGTGTTTATTATTTTATTATAATTTCATTTTCAAGCTCTAAACATAGTAAACTAAAGCTAATAGGTGCTTAGTCCTCAATTCTCATAGGAACAATACTTTACTCACTACTTTATTACTTGTAGACCCGTGCACTTGCGGTAATCAACAAGTTTTTGGCACCATTGTTGGGGATTGATTGAGCTAATATCATAATTAGTGACATTTTATTTGGATTAGAGAAATTTTCTTTTTGTGTTATGTTTTTAATTCTGTTTTACTTTTTTTTAGGCACTCTTCTTGATGTTTATGCATAACTAGTGAAATGGCTTATCATCAAGAGAGGGAAGAATGGACTCTTTTGGATTATGCTATGCATGATTTCGAGGGTGATATGGTGACTTCTTTACAAGCACAAATTGTTGGTTTATCAAAGAAAATTGGTGATTTAAAGTTAAAAGGTAATGTTATCCCCTTCACTCCTAATGCACTTTATGAATACTGTTATATGTTTGGACATACTACCTTTGAGTGTGGTTTTAGAAGTAGCAACATGTATGGAGATAGTGATTTGATAGTTGTAGCTATGGTGGACGTCTATTCCAACCAAGGCAACGCAACAACCTTTATCCAATACTTACAACCAAGGGTGGATGAATTATCCTAATTTTTTGTGGAGCAAAAATAAAAATTCTCAAAGGTTTTTCAATCAATTCACTCAACCACCATCACTCGAATTTCAACCACAACCAAGCAATGATAGGTAGATAGCCATGGAGACTAAGGTTGATAACTTCTTTAATGTTATAACCTTCAATGACAGACTTATAGCCATGGAGACAAAGTTTGATAAATTTTGTGATGCTATAATCTCCAAGATGACTAGCCAACAATCTAAGTTTGACCACATAACTAAGACTCACACTTCTTCCATTCATAATATAAAAGTTCCATTAGGGCAATTGGCGAATGTGGTTACTACTAGAACTCAAGGACATTTATCTAGCAACACGGAGGTCAATCCAAAGGAACAAGTGGAGGCCATCACAATAAGGAGTGACACAGAGCTTTAAGGTCCTAAGGAAGTTCTAATAAAGGTTAAGGATGACAAGGAAAGCCAAAAGAAGAAGAATGAAGAAGCAAGAGAGACTAGAAAAGAAAAGCAAGTTGTTGTGCA
Organism: Mallotus repandus; assembly: GCA_949671775.1. Lineage (NCBI taxonomy): Eukaryota > Viridiplantae > Streptophyta > Magnoliopsida > Malpighiales > Euphorbiaceae > Mallotus > Mallotus repandus. The sequence continues at coordinate 4,695 of CATIWM010049439.1, forward strand.
AGAGAAGCAAATAGAGCAACCCTCTACCATTGACATATCCAAATATGCTCCAAGACTTCCATTCCCTCTAAGGCAAAGGGCGATGAATGAAATTAAAAAAAGATTGGCAAAATTTCTAGAAACTTTCAAGAAGTTAGAGCCGAACTTGCCATTGTTTGAAGCATTGAAGATGCCCAAGTATGCTAAGTTTCTCAAGGACATTATCACTAACAAAAGGAAGTGGGATGACAATTAAATGGTGTCCTTGATTGAGACTTGTAGCTCTATAGAAGATGAGGAGTGTAAAAGGGATAAAGTCATTGATGAGTGTGAAAGTGCACAAGAAGCCCCTCTTGTCAAACCTGAAATTTTGATAAGGAGTGACAATTTGATTTCCCATTTATTGAGCAGCCTCTTAATTTAGAGTTTTAGCCTTTGTCTACTGACTTGAGGTACACATTCCTAGGAGAGAATAACACTTTACCTATTATCATCTCCAACAATTCGTCCATTAAATAAGAAATGAGATTGTGTGAAGTGGCAAGCAAGAGGATTCAAGTGAATGGGTGGAAAAATTCTGACATTGAAAGGTTGAAATTCTCAAATGTGGTGCATAAACCTCACATGGAAGAAGGTTATAGAGCTACAACCAAGAAATAAAGGAGACCAAATTTCAAGATGAAAGAAATTCTTATTTCTCCTCAGGTATGTAAGGATAACTTTTCTATTTTTTGGTAATACTTTTGAATTGTGTTTATCTAACCTTGATAGGGTGCTAAAAAAATGTGAGGAGACTAATCTCATTTTACATTGGAATAATTACCACTTTATGGTGGTAGAAGAATTAGTCTCAAGTCATATGCTATCAAGCAAAGTGATTAATTTTGATAAAAATAGTTCACAAGCTCATGAGAGTGCCAAGTTCTTCAAGAAGGAAACAAAAAGATGGCATAATGATCATATCCCAAAAAGCACACTTCAAGTTGGAGATGTTGTTTTGTTGATCAACACAAGGTTAAAGCTATTTTAAGACATATTGAAAGCAAGATGGAATGGTCCTTTCAAAGACATACAATGGAGGTTTGGTGTAGAAAGCTCCTTTCTTCAACAACCATGCATAATTTAAAAAGGGGGTTTGATCAAGCTAATGACCTTAAATTAGCAATCCTTTATTTTAGAGTGTTTTTCTTGTTTTTATTTTAGTTCTTTTCATTTTTTTCATAATGTTTTAATGAATTTAGGTTTCTCAAATTATGTTTTTGGTATCCTTGATTCTCTTATGTGCTTTATTTTAGGTTGAATAATCTTTTAGGAGATGAATGAGTTTTTGTTGCAACCATGGATCCCTCGGTTCAAACCCCTTCCACCTTACCTTGCCATAACTAGGGGAGTAATGTTCTCTTTTCCCAATTTTATTTTATTTTCAATTTTACTTTTTAATTACATATGGATTTCATATTCATAATATGTGTTTTTGTGTTTTGTTTTTCTTTTTTAGAATGTTTGTACATAATATGTTTTTATATTTACATTTAGGTACCCCACACACATTAAGGACAATGTGTCATTTAAATGTGGGGGGGAGAATAATTTATTAGTTTGGTTCATGTGTATATTTTGTAAATATATCAAGCATTTCATTTGCATTTATGTAATTTAGCCCAAATTTTAATGCTTGAAACTTAAAATTTTTACGGATTATCATTTTGTTAAGCATTGTGTATGTTTATGGTTTTGTTTAGCTCACTTTATTTAGTCTTCTATTAATGGTTAGTTTGAGTTCTTTTTAAGCTTTGTTAACACTTTGAGTTGAGAATTTTGAGCTTTTAATCAACTTAATGCATGTTATTGTTCATTCGATCATATTGTGAGTTTATGTTTTAGGATTGAGTATGGTTAATGAATCAAATTTCTTCCTAAGGTTGCTTTTGGTTGTATGTGAAAGGAATTGTAAAAATACTCTCTCCCATTTCTATAAAAAAAAGAGAATAAAATGTGCTAGGAACTCAAATTCCATCTACTCTTATGATCTTGTAAAAGAGTATGAGTATTTAAAGAACCCTCTCAAGGTGCTCACATTGAGTAGTTCGGGAAAGACGGGGAACTATTAAAAGTGGGGAGAAAAGCACAAAGTAAAAAGAAAATAAAGGTGGAGAGAGTTAATTTCCACAAGCTCAATTAAGAGCTACTTTAGTTAGAAATCTTTTTCATTCATTTGTACTTTTCTTAAGATGTTAATTCATGATTGTGTGATTGTGAATAGAAAACATGGTTTTTACTTAGTAATTTATATTTTTTAACTTGAATTGTTAATCTTGGTTTTGAGAACTTTAAGCTAATTATTAAAAGAAGATTGTGGTGTGAGCTTAATGAAAGTTAGGCATATACTTTGTTCATAGCTGAAGTTATTATTATGATAGCTACAGTGCTGTGATTGCTACAGTATCCCATGAACAGTATGCGATAGCGCACATTACCGTGATCGCTACAGTGTCAGTGCTATAGTAACTCTGCTATATTAACGTTAGGGGATTCAGAGGTCAATTAAGAAGGCTATAAAAGAGGGACCAAAAACCTAATTTAGGAGAGAGATAACACATTAAAAAGATCAATCAAGAAGGAGAAAAAGAATAAGAAGGAGGAGAGAAAGCAAGAAGCTAGAAGAGCCTCCATTGAAGACCCAAAGCTTTTTTATAACAATTTCTCTTCCTTTCTCTTTATTGAATATTATTTTGTTAATCTCTTGGTTGTATTTTGAATATTGAATGATAGATTTAAGAACCATGTTTGGCTAAGTTTATTATTGTTGTTGGGATATTAGAAACCCATTTGATTTAAGTTCATTTAATAGATTTTGTTCTTGTTTATAAATTGTATATTGTGTTTCTTGAGCATGTTGAGTGTTGTATTGTGGCCAAATGCAACCCTTGTTTGAATCTAAGCATTGAGAAATGGTGGATTCAATAGACCTACAAATACTTGTTAGATTTATCAATGACTTGAGAGAGCTTGAGTAAATCTAATCCTCTATAATTTTGCTTCATGCCTTGCAAGTTTGATGTTGTCTTATTTTATGGTGATGATGAGAGTTAAGCCATACTTTGAGATTTAATCGATGCTTCTTTGTGGAGATTAGCATTACTCGAGAGAGAGAGTGTTAATTGCTTAATGAAAGCTTGAGGTGTGTATTAAACTTGAATTAATCTATTATTTGACTTAACAATAATGTGGTGTACAACCTCCCAACAATATATTATCCCATTGATTCATATCCTTGTTAGTTAGTTCGCTGTAATTTAATTTGCATTTTATTATTTGTTAATTATTTAGTATGTTAATTATTTTATTAAAATTTCATTTACAAGCTCTAAAAATAGTAAACTAAAGTTAATAGGTGTTTAGTCTTCAATCCTCGTGGTAACGATACTTTACTCACTACTTTATTACTTGTCAACCCATGCACTTGCGATAATCAACAATTAATAAGAGAAGAATAGAGAGTTAGTGACAATTATCAAATGATAAAACAAATAAAAATGAAAAGCACAAAGATAATGATTAATCCTCTTGGAAGCACCAATTTAACCAATAATGGCCAATTAGTACTCTTAGGATCACAAAATACACAAAAAAAAAACAAATAATCTTAAATATATACTTAATAGACACATAAATTTTACTATTCACATATTAGAATGACAAACTTTCATAAATTAATCATTAAAGACTAAAACAAGGATATACCTACAAAGATCATAATAAAGATCAAGAATAATCAAAGATTCAACTCAAACAAACACTCAAACAACAAAGATTTAATTCCTCATATATTTCAACTATAAACACAAAGAAATAGATAAAAAAATTCAAACAAAAAACATTGCAACTAAAACAAACAACAAAATGTTGATTTTCAACTAAAACCAAATCAATCCAGAAAAGAACTTAAAGATGAATAGGTTTTAAAACAAAAGTTGTATACTAAACAAAAAAAAATTTAAAAATGAAAATAAATAAGAAAAATATTAAACTTAATCATCCTAGGATCTTAGAGACTCATTTAGATGATATATAATCATCATTGACCCTTGGATCACTAGTAGCCAGAATTGACCCTTGGAATTAGAGCCTGAGTAGCTAGAATTGACCCTTGGATCACTGGTATGAGAAAGGTCTTTAGCTGGAACTAGAGGATGAATAGTTGGCCAACTATTCATTAGCCAATTCCAGCTATTCACCTTTAAGAAAAGGTGAAACTCAAACTTTTTTTCATAAAAAATTAAAAAATTAAAGCCCCAAACCCAAGATGAAGAGAAATGAGTTTTTGAAAGTGTTTAGCCATAGAATATGAGATTAAAATCACAAAAAAAAAAAGATTTGATTGAAGAATTTGAGATTGAAAGTAAGTAAAGTTAAGTGTATTGCAAGGTTGTTTGAGGGTTGATTTGAGGTTGATTTTGAGTTGTTTTTAGAGAAGTTTTTTTGCTTGAATTTGAGAGGGATTAAGAGCGAGTAAGGTTGTGTTTAGCCTAGAAATTTGGTGGAGAATGATGAGAGAAATAGGTTAGAAGAGGAAAGATGCAAGTTAAGCATTATTTTGGCTCAATTTTTCTATTTTTCACTTAGTTCTTCTCACTCTGACTTTAATACAACAAGTTTATCTTTCTTGTCCTTGGCTCTCCCCCCTAAAATGCTTCTTTAAAGCTTCTGTTCATAAATAAAAGTTTAGTGGCATTGATGTGATTATGTTACATCACAAAGGGGTATTATTAGCTACTAAAGTACAAAAACATATACTTGTATCAATCCAAAGGTGACACTAGTCCTAAAATATTCCTAAATGGAATATTCGTTACTTAGTCACTACTCTTAGGAAATTGTGCCTTATTTTAATGCATATATGGGACCTGATTTGATCACCGAAGATTAAAATTTTAATTTTTTGTCAAATGGTCTACACAGACACTGTAATTTCAAAGGATAGTTTTATACTTAAATTCAATTTTAGAAGCTCGATTTAACCTCCAAAAAGGTCAATCGATTAAAGTTTGACTTTTCACTCTAAGGCTTTCTGAGATTAAATCCAATCTCCTAGACTAAAAAATAGATAACAAAAATATAAAAATAGTCCTTTCATATATTTACTGATTGGCTCGACATATAAAACTAAATACAAACTTTCCCTCTCTCAATCATCAGAACTTTTTTCTTAGGTTAAACACAGTTTGTCAAAGGTTTAGTCTTGGTAGGGCTTAATTTGGCATTCGGGTAGGGTTTTAGTGTTTCAAATGGTTTTGAAATGGCTTATTAATCATCATTCTTAATCAATTTCATATGCTAGTGAGATATTTTTCTATTTTCATTATTGTCCTTCAGGGTTTTAAAAATTGACTTTAACATAAGTACTATCTCATTCGAGTTCATATTGAGCTAATTGATCCTAAAGGACTTATAATTCAGAGATGTAACTATGAATGGTTTGTTCAGTTGCTTCACCTGATGGAGGTGCCTATAAAGTTGGAACTAATACACATCATCAAAAATAGAGTAACCTCTTTAAGAGAGTCATATCTGTAAAATTTCAATTTGATGCTTACAATACTAGTATTGCAAAACCATGTTAATATTTAATGATTTTTTCCTTTCTATTTTTCTATATGTTCAACAAATTTTTCTTCTATCTCATCAATAGTTTTAATAGGTTTTAATTTGTTAGAAATTTAAAGAAAATGGGTCAAAAATACACTAATTAGACATTTGACCAACTTAAAAGCTCAAGCTGTTAAACAGAATTATCCAATTGGCATATAAGCTCAATTAATCTAATTTATGAAATTGATGTGGGATTGAACTGCTTTTTAACATGACCCTTTGACACATGTTATATATCCAACTAGTATGTGGAATAATAGCCCGATAAGCTCACATGGTGGAATGTTTTTGATATGTTAGCATAATTCAAAGACCTAATTATGCTAACATAAAAAATGTTAGCATAATTAGTATTATTAGGTCATTGAATTTTTTTTTTAAAACAAGCATTATTAGGTCATTGACCAATATGTAATTATTTGTTTTCCTAATTAGCCTTTAACTACTTTATTTTCTCTCTTATACTTTACCAACTTCTCTTAGAATTCCTAACATCGTAACGTTTGTACACCTATACATATATGTAAGTATTTGTTTTCCTAATTAGCCTTTATCAATTTTATTTCTCCTCTTATACTTTATCTTCTATTAGAATTTATAATCTCATAGGGTTTCTGCACCTATAAATAGGTTATAACTTATTATATTAATATATGTGCAAAATATACAACAATATTTATTTTCTCAATTTCTCCATCTCTATATCTCTATAACATGATATCAGAGCCACCACCAATGTTCAAAAACACATTCTTCTCACATAATCGTTCTTAATTGAAATCTCATTTTTCCCGTAGCGTGGTCGGACCCGGAATCAAAAAAATTTCACATACGAGCTTATCGAGCTATTGTACTACATGCTAGTCAAGCCTATAGCATGTGTCAAGTGGTCGTGTTAAAATGCAATTAAATCTCACACCAGTTTCATAAATTAGATTAAGAGTGTGTTTGGTATAAATAAATTCTATAAAATTTTATAGAATTCATTTGTAAATCCAAATGATGCATGTTTGATTTAAATGAATTTTACATGGAATTCATTTGTAATTCCAAATTTTTAAATATGTGGAGTTGATTATAATTAAACCAAATTTTATCAAAATGGTTGGAATTTCCAAATGAATTCTACAAATTTTAAGTCTATACTTTTAAATGACTAAAACACCCCTCTTTACTTTTATTTTCAAAAGTATCTTTATATTTAAAAGGGCATATTTGACAAAAACATGAATTTAAGATTTATATAACAAAATATGGAATTCATTTCAAATGAAATTCATAAATTATTTATTTAAACCAAACACATTTCATTAATAAAAATTCATCTGCAAATGAATTTCATTTGGAATTCATTTGGAATTTATTTCCAAATGAAATGAATTCTTTGATGGAATTGAACCAAACAAGGGCTAAGTGAATTTATGTATCAATTGGATACTTCCACTTAATGATTTAAAGTTTTAAGTTAGACAAAAATCTAATTGGCATATTTGCATTGCAATTTTTTCAAATTTCTAACACTTGTAGTAGCTAAGCCGTAAAACTCAAACAGTAACATCTTAATTTTAAAAATTTCTAGCACTTATAATAACTAAGTCGTAAAACTCAAGTAGTAACATCTTAAAAGTTAACCTTTTCTTTTTTCTTTCGATAGTTCTCTAAACAGTGTCTCTTGCCATAGTTCTTTTGATAAACATAGTTTTTTCCGAGGATGGCTACTGGTTTTCACCAATAGATCATACCCCCTTTTTGATAGTTTTATCTTATATATGTGGTAATAGTCTTATAACAATGTTGATAGCTTTGATAGTTCTGATAGTTTTATTATCGATAGCTCTTTTGTGCAGATGGCTAGGCAAGTATGCCGGCCTCTGTTTTGTTGCTGCCTTTACCGTCAATTCACCTCAGTTGGGTTTCTTCTCGGCTGCCCTTAAAAGTCTTTACATAACAGCTGCAAATCAGCGGATGAGGAAAAGCTAGTGTAGGTCAAAATCTAGATCTTACTGATGGAAAGAAAGCTTCACTTGCAGCTGCTCTTCCTAATTTGTCCAAGACCTCATCAAATCAAGCATGTCGGGCTTGATGAAGAGCACTAGGATGTCGTCCATCAAGGTGTTGCTATTGTAGTCGTCGCTGTTATTCGGTTGTACTGTTCATCTCAACACATTAGGGTTGGAACCCTACAGTTGGGGAATTTTGTTCTTGGGCTTGTCTTAGCTTTGACCCTTTTCATTGTAATAGTGCACCAATGATCTTGGGCTTGTCTTTATATTGGCCCTCTCAATATGAACTGATTTGCTCTTTATAATCTACTTTTATCGTTAAAAAAAAAAATCATCTTAATTTTCTATTAATTAAGTCGTCGTAAATCCCAAGTGGCATCTTAATATATATATATATATATATAACATTACATCTTAATATTTTTTTTTTTGGAAAAGTAATATCTTATTAAATTCAAATTGAAATATTGACTTTGATTTAGATTTATGGTAACATCTGGACTAGGCTACACAGCAACCTAAGGTTTGTACATTTTTAAACTACCATTGAATTGGAAGAAATTATAAAGAGACAAACTTTCGGGTCAGTGTCTGGACAAAAGTTAATGAAAACTGAAAGCAAACAAAAAGTCTGGGCAACCACATGGGTTAAATTGATAGTGTTGATAGCTATATAGCTATATCATGATAGTTAAGTTGGAACCCAGAAGACGGTTCGATCAGACATTGGCTCTTTGCAAGAATCTTCTGCCCCAGAAGACGGTTCGATCAGACATTGGCTCTTTGCAAGAATCTCCTGCCTTCCACAACTCTACAACTAAACAATGAGTTGTCATTCTACTTCCACGTATCCAACCAATGCTACCACATATTTTTTCTGCTTTTTTTTTTTTGAAAAATTATATATATTCTATGGAGTTTTTGAAACCTAATTATTTATATAAACATATGGTGTGTTTTAATATAAACAGCAAAAATTAATATCTTACATTAATTAGTAGTAGTTTCTATTGCTTATATTAATTCAAAAAATTACTTAATATAATTTTTTAAGAATTGATAATTTAATCAACATAACAAAATTCTAATTAAATATATTTTTATAGGAAATTAAGAAATCTATATGTTAGGGATTTTATTGAAAATGAATTGCATTGGGTCAGTTTCCGGTTTACTTTGTTCATTTTAATTTAATTTTAATCCATTAGTTTCAATATTTTTACATAATATACTATCATATGATTTTCTTAATTGACCCTCTATTCTTATTATAAATTTATTTTAAATTCTCTTTCTATAAAATTATACGATTCCCAAATATTTTGATAAATTTGAATTAATGAATAAAAAATTTTGACATAATGATATAGTTAGGTTAAATGCAATGAAACTCCGACACTTCAAATAGAGTGAAATATTCATGTTAGACAGTTTTTGAACATCGACACGTTCGATACGGCTGGACACATATTCTATTATTTTATTATTTGTTATTTTTAGGACACAAAAAAGACATGGTTAGAACACATATAGAACACGATATGATACTTTTTAGTTTCATTTTTTTTTATATAAATCATATATATCGATAAATTTTTATATTTATTTTATATATGATAATGATAAATAATTAATTAAATAATTATAGTAAATATTTAAATTTCATAGAATTTTATTTCATCATACTAACTTTTTTTAATAAATTATTTTTGTATAATAAAAAATAATATACATGCTATATAGAATATATATATATATATATATAT